>VZRF01003197.1:12765-38347 GCA_013396875.1 Vireo altiloquus
TTTTTTTTTTTTATCCCCCAAGCTTTAATTAGAAGAGGTTAATCACCGATGCTTAAACTGTCAAACACTTCTGCACGGGAATATTTTCCTGCGGGAGAAGTGCCACTGCCTTACACTGAGCTATTCATGGTGTGGAATATTTTATGGACATTCAGGTTTTGCACCTTTGGGACCTCACGTGTGCCCTTCCAGGAGTGAAAAGGAAGGCAGGAGGTGGCAACACCACGCTCAAACTGCACCACAAACTATAGAAAAGAAAGAAAAAAAGAGCTACAAAACCCCCAAAAGTTTTTCTGCGAATGCTCACCTTGGGTCCAACCCCTTGGAAAACACTTTGGGATGGAATAGCCAAAGATTATTTATTCCAAGGTGTCACAAGCTGAAAATGACAGCTCAGGGTGAAAGAGTTGAAGGGTTGGGTGTCCAGAGTACCACAAAAAAGCCTAAAAATGAGAGCCTTGGCACTGTGAGATGTTCCCTGATGAAGAAAATCATCTGTTCAAGTCCTTTCCTGTAGCTCACAGAACATCCTTCGCTCTCCTCTGGATCTAATTCATGACTGTGGTGGAGAGAATCTGATTTTTTTGGGCAGTGACCTCACCCTGCTCCTTCTGCAAGAGCTCCAAAGTCAGGGAAGCTCCACATCCCGTGGGGTGTCCAAAGTGATGCCAAAAAGCCTCGGAGAGAGGGATGAGGTGACAGCAGGGAAGGAGCTCCGTCCCCCATCGGGGCCTGGATGCTGAGGGCAGGATTTGATTCCCAAAACATCCAACGATTTAATTACCAAACACCAAGGTCTGCTCTCAGAACTTTTAGGGGCTTTAGGGGAGGGAAAGAGGATTCAGGAGGGCTCAGAGGAGATCTCAAACCTTTCCAAAAATGTCTGCAGAGAGGGAGGAACACCCCAAACATGAGTCCCACCTCACATGCTGGATGGCTGAGCAGAAGGACCAACAACTTTTAGGGGCTTTAGGGGAGGGAAAGAGGATTCAGGAGGTTCAGAGGAGATCCCAAACCTTTCTAAAGCATCTGCAGAGCAGGAGAAACACCCCAAACATGAGTCCCACCTCACATGCTGGATGGCTGAGCAGAAGGACCAACAGCCACAGGGACACACAACTTTTGGGGGGTTTAGGGGAGGGAAAGAGGATTCAGGAGGTCTCAGAGGAGATCTCAAACCTTTCCAAAAATGTCTGCAGAGAGGGAGGAACACCCCAAACATGGAGTCCCACCTCATGTGGTGGATGATTGAGCAGAAGGACCAACAGCCACAGGGACACACAACTTTTGGAGGGTTTAGGGGAGGGAAAGAGGATTTAGGAGGTCTCAGAGGAGATCCCAAACCTTTCCAAAGCATCTGCAGAGCAAGAGAAACACCCCAAACATGGAGTCCCACCTCACATGGTGGATGGCTGAGCAGAAGGACCAACAGCCACAACTTTTGGGGGGTTTAGGGGAGGGAAGAGCCTTTTCCTCTCCGTTTGGGAAGACATCCCTGCCAGGGCTGCAAACCTCGCAGCTCACCAGAGCAGAGCCATTAAGGGTTTATTACAATCGAGTTTTATAACCCACGTTCTAATAAGTCCTGCAAGAATGCGGCTGCATGCAGTAATCATTTCATAAATATTAATACAGCATTTAGAAAGGGGGCCTTAATTTAAAGTGTTACCTTTTTACTGGCAAGTGCACGGTTTAATTACTGCAGTAAAAGCAGAGATTAGTTAAGCCTTGCTGCTGTTCTAATACCTGGGAACCAGCACCAGCCCGGCTTTAATAAGCAGCTTCTGAGGAGGTGAAAGAAATTCCTCTGGCTGGAGAGGCTGATGGGGGGAAGTTTGCTGCTGGAAAGTGGCTGTATTCTTTAACAAGGCTAGACTGTGGAATGACTTCTTCTTGCTGTCTGCATTTTTGTGTGCGTGTGTGTTCGTTCACACGCGGCTCCAGGCGGGGCCAGCGGGGATGGACAGGCTCCTTCTGCACCAGCGAGCACAAATAAAGCACCAGGACCAGCCACCAGCACCAAAGGCTTGGGTTTCTTTCCTGGAGAAAAAAATATTTACTTGGTTTTTTTTTCGTAAATTGGCTGTTTTCATTTGGTTCTGTGCTCCTGGAAGCTCCTCTTTCTTCCCCTGCTGGTTTTTGTTCCCAGATAGAGCAGTGGGGAGGAGGCAGGAGCCTGAGTTTCCATCTCTGCTCGCGTGGAGGGAACAACAACCTTGGCGTATCACTTTCCCAATGAATTAGATAAAAATAACCAGCCTGGAGTCATGGCTCCGGCTCTTGTTTAGGACATGGGGCTGGGGGAGAGACAGCAGAGGCCTCAGCAGCTGCATTTCGAGCACTTGAGACCTGATTTAGTCACTGCCTGCTCTGGAGCAGGGCAAGGTACTGCCTAAAATCCCTCTGCCTAAAATATCACAGCCTAAAATCCCTCTGCCTAAAATCCCTCTGCCTAAAGTGTCACTGCCTAAAATCCCACTGCCTAAAATCCCACTGCCTAAAATCCCTCTGCCTAAAATATCACTGCCTAAAATCCAACTACCTAAAATCCCTCTGCCTAAAATCCCACTGCCTAAAATCCCTCTGCCTAAAATCCCACTGCCTAAAGTGTCACTGCCTAAAATCCAACTACCTAAAATCCCTCTACCTACAATCTTGCTGCCTAAAATCCCTCTGCCTAAAATCCAACTACCTAAAATCCCTCTGCCTACAGTGCCAGGTGAGTGCAGCCCCCTTGAAGCTCCCTCTAAAAGCCACCCCTGCCCACGCTCCAGGACACGATGCTTTCCCAAAGAGAGGATGATTCCAGCAGATGGGATGGGAGAAGGGGAAGGAGAGGCCACGTTCCGGCTGTGCAGGAGCAGATTTCAGCACAGGAACCGCCCTGAGCTCACTCAGGAGGGCTCTGGCTGTGCCAAAAGCTGAACTCACATCCCTCTGGTCCCTACCTGGGAAGATGAACCGTGGTTCTGGGGAGGACAGCTCTGGAGAGCGAGGCACTTGTGCTTCCTCCTGCTCTCTGCAGCCCCCTCAGCCTCGTGATTTATTACAATTCCTGTTTTGCAGGCCCAGCCTGTGCAGGCTGAGACATTTGGAGGTCACACCCTGGTGAGAGGTCCCAGAGGCTGAGCTGTGCCCTCGCACCAGCGAGCTCCTGGCCACTGCTGCCATGGCAAAAGGAATTGTCACCCTTGGCTTCTGGAAATAAGGGCAAAAACCCACCTTGGAATCATGTGAATGGGAGGAAAAAAGAGCAAAATGAAAGATATCAGAAAGAGATTGGAATCCCTGAATATTTTAGTGGGAAAGGGACCCACAGGGATCATCTGCTCCAATTCCCTGCACAGACACCCCAACAATCCCACCCTGTCCATCCCTGGCAGTGCTGCCCAAACGCTCCTGGAGCAGCCTCGGGGCCGTGCCCATTCCCTGGGGAGCCTGGGCAGTGCCCAGCACCCTCTGGGGAAGAACCTTTCCCTAAAATCCATCCCAATCCCTGACACAGCTCCAGCCATTCCCTGGGTCACAGGGAGCAGAGCTGCCCCTCAAGAGGAAATCAGAACTGGAGGCAAGTGGAAAAGTGGAATCCCAGCAAGACTGGTGCTGGATCCAGGGGGAATCCTGAACACTCTGGATGTGAAATGGGAATCTGGGAGGGCTGGAACCTCTCCAGCTTTTTTGCATCTTCCTTGGCCCAGCAGAGCAGCATTCCCAGCCATTCCCAGCCATTCCCAGCTGTGACACTTGGATCATCATTAGGGGGTGTTGCCATGGCTGATTTCACAATTAAAAACAAATACAGCTCATGCTGCAGCCCGTGTTATAAAAATAAACGCAGCTACTTTGCATAACAGCATAATTAGGGCCTAATTGCCAGCTGGTCTGTTAAACCATAAATGAAAACAAACAGGGCAATAAATGGAATTATTAGAAAGATATTATGGCTTGGGGAGATATTACACCATGAGGGCTCATTTGGCTCCGAGCAGAGCAGAGCAGGGCCCTTCTGCACTCCTCTTCCTCCAGTCCCTGGGGCTCAGTCAGACAATCCATCATCATCATCATCCTCTTTCCACGTGGCATCATCGGGGTGTCCTCACAGACAGACATCAGTTTTCAGCGGGAAGAGCGAATGGAACCACATGGAAAAAATTCAGAGACAGAAAAGGAATATTTGTATGTCTCTCCCCATGCCTTGAAGAGGGATTGAGGTTGGGAATGGCACCGCTCCCAGAGTTTTCCTGGAAATTTTACCTTGCGCTAAAACACGAGCCATCGTTAAAGCTGATTTAAATTTTCAGCGTTTCTGCCTTCGTTTCCTGCTGGTGCTGCTTGGTTTTGGAATTACGGGGGACAGTCAGAATGGACCTTCCCTGCACGGTGCTGGCAGAGCAGGGAATGATGCTGGGCATCACCTCCAGGAGCTCCTCCATGGACAGACATGGACACACCCTGGGACAGCCTCTGCTCTCATTGTCTCCTTTTCCTCCCTTCACCAGGAGCTTTCCTGAGCCCTTCTGTCAGAAGAAAAGCCTGTCCTGTCAGGCAGCCCTTAAAAATGAAATTACTCGGGGCAATAACAAATTCAGGGCAGGAGCTTTTGAGAACAAGGCATAAACTCCTGTTGAAAGGGAGAGGGGAGGAGAGGAGTTCCCAGGTGTGCCCACAGCTGTGCCCAGCACAGCTCTCTGGTGAGCTATTTTCGCTTGCAAATGCTGTGATAAGAGCAGGGCAGGGAAAAGGAGAGGGAAAATCCAACCCAGCGGCAAGTCAGCAGGTTAGAAATGCCAGATCTTCAACAAATCCTCACCCTTCCCATGGCTCCACGTTGGATTTTGATTTATCCCTGTTCCCTGTGTAATTGAGCTGAGAAATGTGAATTGAAGCAAGCAACGCTCCAAAGGTCCTCGGGACCCTCAAGGGAGTGAGCAAACCCGAGGTCATGGCATTTATTGTATTCTTTATTCAATTCTATGCGTTGGAGAGGATTCCTGGACTTTGGAGGTAATTGAGGATTGCATTAGCAGGGGGTTGTCCTGCCAGGACCTGTGGGAGCTCTGGTGCCTCTGGAACAGCCAGGCTGCGTTGGCACCGATCATGGCACTTCCCCAGGTGACACCACACACACCCACGGGCAGCTCCAGCATGTGGCTTTGCCAGTTCCTGGAGTGTCCTCACCCATTAGGGCAGCAATTGGATGGGGAGACTCCAGCCAAAGGGGTTCAGAGCAAAAGGAGAGGAAATCACGGGGTTTTTGTGGCATCAATCCACAGAAAATCCCTCATTTCAGGGCCGGGGGCATTGCTCAGCCTCCTCACTCACAGGAGGTTCTGCAGTTTGGCAGCAGCTTCTGTTGGAAAATTCCAAATCCCTTCCAAACGTGGGTCAAGGGTTGTGTCAGTGGCACCTGCAGGAGCTGGGCCTGTGCTGGATGTGGCCCACAGGGTTTGGCCATGGAGTGTCCCGGGAGGAATTTCCGAGGAGCTGCGTCGGTGCAGGAGAAGTCCCTGCGGGGTGGAGACTGAACCCAAACCCTCGGTGTTATCAGCTCCCTGCTCTGAGCCAGTCTCTGGGTCACTTTGAGGGGAGTTGGAGGTAATTTAGCCAAAGCTGGGTGTAGCCAGGCTGCCCTGCTCCTGCCAGGCCTGTGTGGATGTCCTGCTCTCCCTCCAGCCCCACAGTCTCAGTGCCATGCTCTGGGTGACGAGGTGGTGCCAGGATGGACTCAAAGCTCTTTTCCAACTTCATTAATTCTGGGATTCTGAGAATCCCCAGCCTGGGGGTGAGAACTACCTGGCAAATCTCCTCACCTTGTGCCCACAAGTGCTTCTGTGTGGCACTGCTCCCTTCCCACGTCGAGGGTGAAGACAAAACAAACCTCTCCTCTAACCACAGACGTAGCCCTCTCCTAACACTCCCAACACCCCAAACTCTTTTTTTAAATTTTCCCTCCAGAAATTTCCATGAGTTTCAGTGATCCCTGAGCCAGGAATGCTCGATCCTGCTGTTTTGGGAAGGCCAAGAGGCTCAGCCTGCGTGGCTGGTGCAGGAGCTCCCACAGGAAAACAAGGCAAGGCTGTCCTGGGATGGGGTGAGCGAGTGAAACCCCACAGGCTGGGCTGGTGCCTTAAATGGCTCCCTAAAAACAGAGACCAGACAGGAATAAGGGAATAAAGGAGGGATTGATTGGAAAGGCCTTCAGAGGTCACACTCTGGGCTCCAGAGGCTCCTGCCTCAGTGCATCCCAACATGGACAATGACAGCTCCCGAGTTCTTCCCACTTTGATATCAGCATCAATTGCCCAAGCAGAAGCCAGGCAAGGATGGAATTTGCCCAAGCTTGCCCCCCTCTCCCCAAGATGAAGGTTTGCAGTTGTTGGGCCCAGGAGGGTCTGGGTGTCCTTGGAGAGCGAGCTGGAGAGGCTTTGTTATGTCAGTGTGAGCATGAGAGAACAGCACTGAACGAGCTCCAGGGAGCTGCAGAGTGACACTGGGCAGGGCAGGGCTGGGAACAGAGAAAAGTTAAAAAATAAGGCATCAGTTTGAGCAGAGCAGCAGGAGGAGGGAGGAGGTGGAAGTTTATTTAATATATACCAAATGCCCACCTGCCACAGCAATGTCACCATGTCCCTTCCAGCCCTCCCCACTTCTTTCCCTTTTTCCCTTAACCAACAGATCTTCCCAGAGCTGGTTAAACAGATTTCTGAACAAGTGCTCCTCGCTGTGTTCCCTCTCCTTGGAGCTGCATCTCTCTGCCTGCTTGGTCTCATCCTGGCTTTGGGTCCTCCAGGTTTTCCTGTGGCTCAATCCTATTCGTGCTGAGCCTTTGGAGAGCTGTTTTCCCGAGCATTCCCACATTTGCCCTGAGTGCTTCCTTCAGGGACATGTTGCCATTCACGTTTGTTTTCTGTTCTCTTTGGCTGCCTCTCGCTGCTCTCCTCCAGCAGTTCTGGCAGGAGTGGGGAACTAATGACTTCAGAAGGTCCTATTTCATGTAAAGTTTATCTCCTCCTGACTGACAGCTCCGTGGATCCTTTCCAAAAGCTTCAGGTTGGTTTTCCCGATGTCCTCTTATGTCAGACATAAGATTTATTCTCCTGCCAATACCCAGAAGGTTTGAATCACAGAATGTGCCTGTCATGCTCTGCCTCTCCAGCAGCTCTGATGGGCATGTGGGGTATTAAATGGACACTTTCTTCCTTGGGGAAAAGAAAAGGCACTTTATTTTAACAAGTTTGCTCCATCCGTGAGAGGGGAGCAAGAGAAACAGAGGTGAAAGGACGTGAAAGAAAGATGGGAGAAAAAACGTGAGGAAAATTAAAGGCAAAGAAAACGAATGAAGGATTAATAAAAGTGAAGAAAAAGGGGAAAAATGAAAAGAGATATAAAAAGAGACCTTGAAATGTCCCATGGAAGAAGTGCAGACATCAAACCCTGCTGGTGAGAAGGGATTTAAAGAAGGAAAGGAACCCCTCAGCTCCGGGAGGAGCAGGGAGAGGGAAGGAGACCTCAGAAGGATCCACGCAAAGTGGAACGTTTGTGCCTGAGGTGATCCTGCAGCAGATTCTGAAGGTGGAGCCTTCTTGGATAAGATTTTGGGAGTAAACTCTTCCTTCTGCGAAGGTGGAGAGGCCCTGGCACAGATTCCCAGAGAGTTTGTGGAATCTCCATCCCTGGCAGTGCCCAAGGCCAGGCTGGAGCACCCAGCGACAGTGGAAGGTGTCACTGGAAGGCACTGGAGAGGCTTTAGGGTCCTTTCCAAGCCATCCCAAGCCATGTTGTGATTCCATGAAACACAGGGAGCTGCTGAAGGATCCCAGAAAATGCTGCAGTTCCTCCAGCCCCCCTTGGAAGGGTCACACAATGGAACAAGATAAAGGTGGGAGCCAAGGCAAACACAACGAGCCCACTCTCAGCATTTATTCCTAGATATTTTTTTTAGAAAAAGAAAATACAGACTAAGCATATAAATGGACAAGACTTACTTAGCTCAGTCATTTTTTTCCCTCCCATGCACCACTTTGGAAAATAAATAGTTTTAAAAAATATGGAGGTTTTATTTTTTTTCTCTTTGCAATCCAAGGCCTGTACATACACTCAGAGCAAACCTTTAAGAGCTACATTTTTTCCTTTTTTCCCTGCTGTAATTATGGTCTCATTAAGATTCCAATAAAAAATAGTCAAGAAAAATGTTTTTTTCTTCTTCTTTTTTTTTTTAAATTTTTTTTTTCAGAGAAAACAGAAGTGCCCACAGTGTCTCTCTCTACATGTTACGCTTTTAAAATATTTGCATTTGAAATTCCTCACTGCAAATAATTCCAAGCCAAATGTAAATATAACACTTAGATTACTCCCAGAAGAACATTCTTTTGACCATTAATCCCTCCAATTCGGAATCAAATTTTTCCCTCTCTCTCCCCTTTTTTTATTTTTTTTTCCCCCAGGACTGTAATTCCACTGTATGGACTGGATCCTGCAATTGGACAGGAAAAATATCCATATTTTGGAACGTGCTGGAGATCCCTTGGTCTCCTCTGCTCGATTTCTGTCAGGCTCTTGCTGCTCTTAGAGAACCCGTTGGGGAAGAGGTCCCAGAACGCTGGGATGAGATTCCTGGCAGGATGGAGAGCGGATTATGGAGCTTCCAGGCAGGAGAAACAAGGTGTGACATGCTCAGCTCCGGCGTGGAAGCAGAGCTCAACACGGAGCTGGAATAGGAACCTTATCCCTCCTAATTCCCTCCTACGTTTTCCTGGGACACAGAAAAGTCAGGAGGAGCCACGCCAAGCCTCCAAGGCCGAGCTCCTGTGGAATACAGGGCCAAGGATTCCACCCAAGAGCTTCTGCCTCAGCAAATCTTCTGAAAACTGAGCAAATCCCGCAGGAAGGGCAGCACAGGTTGGAGCTTCCCAGAGGATTTTAAGGAGGAAGGGCTCTAAACTAAAAGAGAGTGGGTTTAGGGTGGATTTTGGGAAGGAATTCCTGGCTGTGAGGGTGGTGAGGCCCTGGCACAGGCTGAGAAGAGAGTTTGTGGGATCTCCATCCCTGGAAGTGACCAAGGCCAGGTCGGAGCAACCTGGGATAGTGGGAAGTGTCCCTGTGGGACTGGATGGGCTTTAAGGTCCAATCCAATCCAATCCAACCCGATCCAGTTCAGTCCAATCCAATCCAATCCAATCCAATCCAATCCAATCCAATCCAACACAACCCAATCNTCCAATCCAATCCAATCCAATCCAATCCAATCCAACACAACCCAATCCAATCCAATCCAATCCAATCCAATCCAATCCAACCCAATCCAGTCCAGTCCAGTCCAGTCCAATCCAACCCAACCCAACCCAACCCAACACAACCCAACCCAATCCCAACTCAATCCCATCCCATCCCATCCCCACCACAATTCCATGATCCTGTGATCCCAGTTGGTGCCAGCATTACTCCTCCTCCCCTTTCCAGGTGAGTGTGCCATGAGCAGCCCCAGCCCTGGAGGTGTCCCAGCAAACCCAGACATGCTGTCCCACCCCACTGTGGTGACACAGAGCAAGGAACAGCTGCAGAATTCCCCTCTGCGCCTGTCACCGATGGAGAGAAACTCAAGGCCTGATCCAGAACCTTCTCCACCCGCGTTTCTTGGGATTTGTGCGTGGCCGTGGCTCCAGTATTTGAGCAGAGCTTCCCGAGCAGCAGCTGGATCCCAGAGCAGGCTCCCATGGACAATGCACTTCTATGCGCTCCCAGCCCCCTCTCCCAGCCCCCTCCCCTCAGGAAGATGGTTTATGAACTGTGTACAAATGTTTTCATTCAATGGCAGGAATGTTGTTTTCCTAAAATCGGGAATTAGGACTGGGGCTCATTTCAGGAATTAAGGTGTTAAGCCTCAGGAATCCAGCGGCAAAGACAGGCAGCATCCAAGGGATAGAAATGCCAACCGGCAGGAATCTGGGTGCGGAGACTCTGCAATGTTAATTGGCTTTTTTTTCTTTCCAAGGTAGGTTTGTCCTGGTGAGTGGAAGGCGTTTTGTGCTCCCTCTGTCGAAGCAGCACTTGGAAAAAGGCCCTGAGGGACTTCTTTCCAGCCCTTGTGTTCGTTGGAAGCGCTTGGGTTGGATCATCCTGCTCTGCCCGTGGTTGTTTCCCGGTGGGAATGCAGCGTGGTGGTGTTGGCACCCGGCTGCCTCCCACCTCTGCGCCTGGGGAGGAATGCAGGGAGCATAGACGGATCATCCCAGGAATGCAGTGGGTGTTTCCTTGGGTCTCCTTCCTGCGTTTTAATTGCCTTAAAAATAATAGCGAGCGTGATTTGGAAACACAAAAACAACCACGACAAAAAGATATGAGAAGAAGCGAAAGGGAAATGAATTTGTAAGACAATAGATTGCAGCGCCCTGCGCCCCAGGCCTGCAGCAGCTTCCCCACCTCTCCTGCCCTGCCCCTGGATATGGGAATCTCCCAATTTCCCTCCTGCCAATCCCACAGCTCCGACCCTGCTCCTGACTGGGACCCCAGGAGTTGTTGTTCCAGACGGACACGGTCCAGTCCCGACCCACTCACAGCTTCCTCTGCCAGGGATTTCCAAACGTTGGGATTTTGATGGCTCCATCTGTGGTGCATTTTGCACGAAACACATACAGATAGATAAACGTCTTTAAAGGCATTTTTCTGGTTTGTCTGCTCCTCTCTCAGGTCTCCACTGCACCACAAACTCTTCACGGACAAGAATTCCACTTTTTCAATAATCAGCTGAGCTCAGAGGCGCAATTTAAATACATTTGCAAATGCATCAGAGCTAAACCAGAGCAGCATTTCTCTGAAGTCCTCCTCAGGATTTTGGGCTGATTTTAGGATTTTTTTTTGGTTTTCTTGTCTCTGCAAAGGAAACATCAGCCTCTGTCCTTGACACAGGGAAGATATAATCACAGGAGACTCCCCGAACTGGAGAGAAATCAAAGCCACCGGATTGGCTTTTATTTGGAGACAGCAATTCCTGCCTGGCATTTCAGATACAATTGCAACATTTGCCATGAAAGCTGCTTGGGAAAGATAAACTTCATTTTCCTCACCACTACAAAATGTATTTCTTTACTGTCAGCAGCAGAGATTACCCCTGTACACGGAGTCCAAAACACCCTGTCCAGATTTAACCTCCCATTCCCAAGGGAGGTTTTTCCCACCCCACCATCCCTGAGCGTCCTGCTCTGCTGACCCTTCTCCTGTGCTTTGGGTATTTCCTGGGTGCCTGCAGTAGCCCTGAGATGAAATTTAAGGGTGTCACGGATAAATTTGCTCCGTGGATTTCTTCAGGAGATCTGCAAAGGGGGAGAGGATTGGTGAGAACAGAATGAAGAAAAGCAGAACCGAAGGCAGAGACCAAGAATAGATTTTGTGAGCAGCAGAATTCCCATTGTGTGAAGAATAATTTGAAAGCAGAGACAGCAGGAATGACTCAGAAGGAAGGGCAAGGCTGGCTGTGGGATAACCTTATCCACGGCTGAGGACCTCATGTCCCAGTGCAGTGACACCGAGCACAGCACGGAGCTTCCAGCACATTCCCGATCCCAGGAAAGATCCCAGGAAAGCTGCTGGGTGTGGTGGAAATGCTCCAAACCGGGCAGGTGGATGAGAACTGGTCCCTGGAGGCTTCATCAGGGTCTGCTGCTGGCTGGGGGTGTCAGCAGAGGATAAAACCCCACATCCCTGTCACCACTGCGCTGGGACAACTCCGTCCTTGGAAACCCTCCTGCAGTCCTGTCCTGCCACACGGAGAACATCATTGCCAAAATTCTCCTTTCCAGAGGTGTTTGGAGGCTGAGAGGTGTGGCATGAGGGCAGGGAGAGCAGAGCCCTGTGCCCCCCAGCTGTGGGAGTGCAGAATGTCCCCAGGGAGGATGGCTTTTGTTGTTTTGGGGCTCTGGGGGAGATGGGTGCACCCCAGGTCTAGCAGTAGGTAAAACAAAAGAGCAGGAGACAAATAAAGAGGAGAAGGTGAGGCAAAAGTAGAATGGGCAACAGGGGAATAAGCAAAGAAGCTGTAATCAGTGACTGCTTGAGATGCTAAAGATGTAATCCTGGAAATTGGAGTTTGTGGTTGTTGAACTGCTGGTTTTGGAACAGTATATAAGATTTGCTTTGTACAATAAAAGTTGGCTTTGCATGTTTCAGTCACCTACACCCAACAGCTCAGCCCTGCCCAGGCACAGCAATCCTTTGGCAGGTGGAGGATTGGGAAGCATGGAGCATTGGGAAGCATGGAGCTGGTTTTTGATGGACACTGAGCTGGGAACCTGAGCTGTCAGTCAGGCCTTCCACAGCCCTGAAACTTCTCTCCCCCAGCACAACCCTTTCCCCTGCACCTCCAGCAGCAAGGAGGAGGCCGTGACACTGTCAGGCATAAAATGGGGAGGGAGATTCCTGCTTTTATCATCCCCCCAAGCCCAGGCTGGTGGACAGGAGGAGGCTCCTCGCTGGGGGAGCAGGGACTGTAAATCCAGTCTGTTTCCAGAGTTTACTCAACAGTGCAAACAAAAATAAACGGGTGTCAGCTCTCCTGCTTAAAGAGGCCATGAAAGGTGACACTGTGTCACTAATCCCTTGTTGCCATTCATTAAATACATCCTCTGGGCTGTTAATCTTCACACCTTCCTTCAGGGGCCACCAGGCAACAAGCTGGGAGGTCTTGACCATGGCAGAGGATGGCAGGAGATGCCGAAGGTCAGCCTGAAAAAGCAAAACCAGGAGCATTGGAATGGTAATAGGATCGTGTGTGAAGAATGCACATGAAATATGAACAATTAGCTGGGGTGGCTGGAGAAGGAGCAGCCCAGCTCAGAGGATGTTCCAGAATGCCCAGAGAAATCTGATAAATCCAGATTCCCACTGATTCCCTAAGGGGAATCCCTTGGCCAAGCTGGGCATGGCAGCAAAGGTGGGGAAATTTTGGGGCTAATCATGTCCACAATGAGAGTGGCTCTGCAACATAAAACATCCAAGGAAAAGGAATAAGTGTGGATTGGTTTCCCAGAGAAAGCAGAGCAGCTGGAGGAGGGATCCCAGCCAGCTCCACATCCACAGAGCAGCAGCTGCCCCGGGACAAGAGTGACCACAGGAACCTCACTGTCCTTCAAGGGCAGGACAAGGCACTCCTCACCCTGCCTGACATCCCATCTGGATCAGATCATCTCCTGCATCCTGAATTTTCCACAGCAGATCCGTTGGCAGGTCTTCCTCATTTGCCCTGAGCCAGAAGTGCAGCAGAGCCATCACATCCCACAGGAAAACAAGGCAAGGCTGCCCTGGGATGGGGTGAGTGAGTGAAACCCCACAGGCTGGGCTGGTGCCTTAAATGGCTCCCTAGAAACAGAGAGCAGACAGGAATAAAGGAATAAAGGAGGGATTGATTTGAAAGGTTTTTAGATGCACACTTTGGGTTCTAGAAGGTTTTGCCTCAGTGCATCCCAAAATCGACAATGCCAGCTCCCGAGTTCTTCCCACTTTGATCTCAGCATCAATTGCCCAAGCAGAAGCCAGGCAAGGATGGAATTTGCCCAAGCTTGCCCCCCTCTCACCAAGATGAAGGTTTGCAGTTGTTGGGCCCAGGAGGGTCTGGGTGTCCTTGGAGAGCGAGCTGGAGAGGCTTTGTTATGTCAGTGTGAGCATGAGAGAACAGCACTGAACGAGCTCCAGGGAACTGCAGAGTCACACTGGGCACTGCAGGGCTGGGAAAAGAGAAAAGTTCAAACCTGTGGCATCAGAGCAGTGCTGACCTTGAGGGTCAGCCAGGATTGAGGAGAGGAGCTGCTGTGTGGTGGCCACTCGGACACTGCACAAGCCACTCTTGTTTTCCCAGTTTAGGAGGTTGGCACCCCTGGGCCAGGCCTGTCTGCTCTCCCTGCTGCTGTGTGTGCTCCCTGTCGGATTGGCACAGCAACTGGGCTGCTCATCCAAGTGAATCCCCTGGAGATGTTCCCTGTGTTCTGGGCACAGACAACAAACAAACACAGAGCAGGATTTGGGAGCTGGGCTGTGCTGACCTGCCCGTGCCGAGTGCTCAGGAATGTGACAGCTCAGGCAGGACAAACCCAGCAGGATCAACCCCATCCTCCTTCCTGAGCTGCTCCAAACAGAGCTGATCCTGGGCTCCTGCATGGAAAGGAGGGAAATATTTGGGACTACAAAGTTTCTCCCTCCAGCAGACAAATTTAGCAGCGTCTGCGCTGAGGTTTGAAGTGCTGACACAAATCTGCAAGGCAGGGATTCAGCTCGAATTCTTTCCAGTGTTGTATCACCACATAATTCTCCGCAGGTGCTGTTGTTGGTGGTGTTTCATGGTAAATAATCCGAGCAAGTGGATGTTTTGTTACAACCATCTCTCCTTGGCACACGGATCCACCGGTTCGTCCCTGGCTTTCTGTGCTGAAGTTACAGTGCCCTTGTCTGGAAATGAGAGCTCAGCCTTCAGCAGCAAATAGACAGAAAAAAAAAAAGTAAGAATGACACCTGGCAAGGAAGAAATCATTCAGCCTGTCTCATCAGCCAAGAGTCTGGGCATTATCCCGTTTTTCCTTGGATACAGTGAGGTGTCAGGGTGGCTTTGCTGGGTGAGAGATGGATGAACAGCTGCTGACTCCCTGCCCCTGGGTGTCCTGGGGAATTACTCTCCTCTGGAAGAGCTGCCACAGCATCCTGGAGCTAAAAGGAAATCTCTCATTTTGGCTCAAAATGATGACAGCCCCAAAAAGAGCCGGCCCAGAGGAAAAACACCCCTTTTTTTCTCAGATGAAACGGGCAGGAAATAAGATATTTAGAAGAATTAGCTGGCAGAGCTCAAGCTGCACAGGGGAGAGGTGCAGAGAGGCTGCTGCAGCGGGTGGTGCTCAGTGACCCTGTGGTGAGAGATGGGGAATTTTCCTGCAGGATCCAGCGTCATTCCAAGGTGGCAATGACCCCTTCCAGGGAGCACCAGGGGCAGAGCTGGGATCCTGACCCCAGGTACAGGAGCTGCTCTGCCACGGGGCCCTGGAGCTCCTCGGATTGGCACAGCAGATGTGTTCATACATGTGCTTCGCCACCAAAATGTTTTTGTGTTCATTTTAACAACTGAAAATAAAGCCCCCAAACAAGCCCCAAACCCACAACCCTGTTGCACGGGGCCCTGTTTGCTGTTTGTCTTTGCTGAGAACATATGGTTCCACTTTCTGGGGCTGTTGGTCTCCAGGGTTAATGACATCTGACCAGATGGGCCAAAGCAAAGAGTGATGGGACCAACGTGCAGGACAATTAATCTGGGGGGGGTGGAAAAAAAAGCAAAATAAAACGAGAAATCCCCAAAATGCCCCCCTTTCACCCATAAAATGTCAGACCCTTGGGCTGCCATCTAGGCAGATGTTGTTACCATCTGGGAAGATGTTAAGTGGAGCCTTTCTGTTCCCTTTTTCCATTGAAATGGCCCAAATGTAAATAGTAGACACAAAAACATTTATAAATGATGCTGTCTTTTTTTTTTTGGTGTGTTGTCTCCACAGCACTTCCAGCTCGGCTTTTAAAGGTTTTTCCAGTGACACACTCCCAACGTGTCCAGTGACAAATGATGTAACGTGTTGCTGGCCCAGGGGGGCTGCGCAGGGGAGCCTTGGGTTTCATTACATGCTGTGTTTTCTCTTTCTAACCACCCCTGCAGCACCACACGCACCTCCCACATCCCCCAGGGGTGCCAGGGCAGCACCAAACTGCCAGAAACAAACAGCCACAAAGGGCTGCCATTCCCTCTGAACCCACCCTGGACTTTGGGAACCTCTGGGAGTCATTCCAGCACAGAGCACCCAGCTCATGAAAGCTGCCTGGGGATTTACACAAACCAGCAGTGATCTGGGCACAAAAACCAGCTCTGGCTCTGGAAAACGCAGCCTCCAGGCTGGCAGTGCTTTGTTTGGGGCTTGTTTCTCTGACAGGAACGAGTTTGGGCGGCGTCACTGAAAGGCAAGGCTTCCTTTGAGTCCCCGGCCACGGCTCCATGCCCGTGACACCGAGGGCAGATAGAGCTCTGCTGAAAGAAGAGTGCTTTTTGGAGCATTGCTTATTTGGTTTGGGGCACTAATATAAACTGTGCTGGCAAATCCTTTCTCCTGTAGGCAAAGGTTAAGTAGTCCATTGATTTAATTGGCTTAAAGTTAAGTAGGTGTCTACAAGATTAGAGCCCGAGAGCAGCCCTTCATTTCAAGCTGGCTTCCTTCTTCCTCTGACATCACAAAAATTGAGCTTTTTTTCCCCCCAGCTTTGAAACTTCAACGTTATCTTTCGTCAGCATCTCAAAAGTTGGCAGAAAGATGCAAAGCCAGGGTTTGTTTTTAACGATATTTTCATCTCCCTCTGGCTTCGTTGCTCGTGCAGCTTCACAAGGAGCAGAAGACACATTTGTCCTGCACCACGACCACATCTGAGGGAGCTCAAGGAGCAGCTCGGCTTTTTAGACTCAGCTCAGTATTTTAAAGGCTGAATTCAAAGTTTTCAATCCATTTTTGTGCTTTTTGCCCAGCTTTTATAGGCTGGCTACAGAGAGAATTCCGGGGAAATTGAGATATAAAATGGGCAGAGTGTCCCAGGCTCTCTGAGATCCTTCTCCCTGGAGGAGCAGCCACCATCCCATAATTTCCACATGGAAAAACTGAAGGTTTGGGCAACCCTTTACTGTAAAGATCTTCCCAGCCCAGTGATTCCTCCCCACACTCATCACCCACACACCCAAATCAGGATTTTGGGAGTGGGAGCACCACTGTGAGTGTCTGGAGCATCAGTGCTGGAAAGCACAGAAGGTCGAAGCAGAAATCCAAAAGGTGAGGGAAAATGACTTTAAAGGATCTTATGTGTCATTTTTACCTATTTGAGTCTCTCAGTCATCTCTGTCAAAAACCTCCTGGATCAAAAACCTCCCAGCATCATGTCCAAATTCAGGGAATCAGTAACTGGAAGACATCTGCTTCAAGCTGGAAGGAAAATATTTTACAAAAACCCTCTCCTTCTTTCTATTTTTGGTAGTTTCTTAATACTCCAGAAGCTTGTTGGATTATAAATGTTTATTGCAGATGTTTGCAATGCATACCTGGCTCCCTGGGCACATTTAATATTCATATATTAGATTATATGATTAAATCTTTATTGGAGACATCTTTTAGTGCAATTTTCCATTGCAGGATGTTTGGGTGAGCGACTGAACGTGAATTTAGGGCTTCAAAGATCCTTCCTTGTCCTTCACTGTCCTGTTTAGGACAGAAATATTGGATGAAGAAACAGGTGGGGGGATGAAAACAACTCCATCCAAGATTCCCACTGAAATCAGGGCACTTTAAGTCATCCCTTTGTGCCATAAAATCTTCAGAATGAGAACAGTTTCCTTTCTGTTCTCACAACCTCCCCACCAAAGAAGGAAATTCTGGGTTTGTCTCTCTCTTAAGCACTTTCAGTAAAAGTAAGAAATGAAAAGATAAAGTGGAGAGGTCTGGAAGAAAACATAGATTAGGTTTGACAGATATTGAGATGTTAAAGATGCAGATAAATGCAGCTTGGTATTGGGATCTCAAATGGGTTTGGTTTGTTTTGGGTTGGTATTTGGATCTCAAATGGGTTGGGTTGGGTTGGGGTTGGTATTGGGATCTCAAATGGGTTGGGTTGGGGTTGGTATTGGGATATCAAATGGGTTGGATTGGGTTGGGGTTGGTATTGGGATCTCAAATGGATTGGGCTGGTTTGGGGTTGGTATTGGGATCTCAGATGGGTTTGGTTGGGTTGGGGTTGGTTTGGGATCTCAGATGGGTTTGGTTGGGTTGGGGTTGGTTTGGGATCTCAGATGGGTTTGGTTGGGGTTGGTATTGAGATCTTAAATGGGTTGGGTTGGGTTGGGGTTGGTATTGGGATCTCAAATGGATTGGGCTGGTTTGGGGTTGGTATTGGGATCTCAAATGGATTGGGCTGGTTTGGGGTTGGTATTGGGATCTCAAATGGATTGGGCTGGTTTGGGGTTGGTATTGGGATCTCAAATGGATTGGGCTGGTTTGGGGTTGGTATTGGGATCTCAAATGGATTGGGCTGGTTTGGGGTTGGTATTGGGATCTCAAATGGGTTGGGTTGGGTTGGTTTGGGATCTCAAATGCGTTGGATTGGGTTGTTTTGGGGCTGGTATCGGGATCTTAAATGGGTTGGGTTCAGGTGGGGTGGTATTGGGATCTCAAATGGATTGGTTGAGGTTTGTATTGGGATCTCAAATGGGTTGGGTTGGTATTGGGATCTCAGATAGGTTGGATTGGGCTGGTTTGGGGTTGGTATTGGGATCTCAAATGGATTGGTTGGGGTTTGTATTGGGATCTCAAATGGGTTGGGTTGGAAGGGATCAAACTCCAATTCCACAGCTCTGCCACGGGCAGTGACACCTTCCAGGAGCTCCATCCCACCTGATGGTTGGAGTTTATGGTCCTGAAGGCCTTTTCCCACCTGCAGGACCCCAGGTGCAGCTGTGAGGGGCTGCGAAGGGCAGGATGTGCCCTGGGTACATTCCTCATTCCCATTTGGCAAACCCTGGGACTGGCAGTGCCTGAAGTCACGTAGGGTGGGATTTCACTGCCAAAAAGAAGGGGAGCTTTAATTGAAAGCTGCAGATCCCTTAGGGCAGAAATTACCCATTAGACTAGATAAGAGCAGAGCAATCCCTGCTGGAACGAGAGCTGGGTATTTGTGCAAACACTCGGATCTGAGCTGGGCACATCTGTGGCTGCTGCTGCTGCCTGGGCTGCGGGATGGAGACTCCACTTTCCCCTTTCAGCTGGCACTTCGAAGGGCTCTGCTAATTGCTTATCTTCTTCTCTTATCAGCTCACCTCCCCCAGCCATGCTCTGTGCTCTGCGCGTTGGTTCAAGGGGTTTTCAGCTGTGAAAGGCCTGCGAAGTGCAAAGCCCTGACAGAGACAGGTTCAAAAAAGCAGAATAAACACCCCCGGGGGTTATCTTTTACCGGTTTCCTCAGCTGATTATCTGAGAACAATCAGACTGCTCGGTGCTTTCTTTGGATCTGGCCGTGCCCTTACGGAGTTCCAGGAGAATGCGAGATGAGCCCGGATCGTGTTGGAGCAGGCAGCGCCTGCCTGGGGAGCTGCTCAGGATTCCCCTCCTTCCCGGGCTAGGGGGTCATAAATCCATCATTCAATAATTTAACACATGGCCAACCATTGGGCCACATGGATCTCCCGGGAAAAGCCGTGGAAACATGGAATGTTTGGGTGGGAAGGGACCTTAAAACCCATCCGGAGCCATGGGCAGGGACACCTTCCCCTATCCCTTAAAACCCATCCTGGGCCGTGGGCAGGGACACCTTCCCCTATCCCTTAAATCCCATCCGGAGCCATGGGCAGGGACACCTTCCCCTATCCCTTAAACTCCATCCGGAGCCATGGGCAGGGACACCTTCCCCTATCCCTTAAAACCCATCCAGAGCCGTGGGCAGAGACACCTTCCCCTATCCCTTAAAACCCATCCCTTAAAACCCAACCTTCCCCTATCCCAGGCTGCTCCAGCCTGGCCTTGGACATTCTAACACTCTGGACAACCTGGTTCCATTCTGATCCTCGTGTGGAAGGAGAAAATTCTTAGATCTCAAAGTAGTTCCTGGGTTGGGAATAATTCAGCCTAAGAGTGTCCAGTGATTCCAGGCTTAACACAAATTCCAGGGCAGCTCCAGGATGGAATTTTACTTTGTCCTTTACCCGCAGCATCTTCCTGTTTCATCTCTAAGCAGAGGAGAGCAGCCAACCCACCAGCCTGGGGATTTAAAGGAATAAGCTTGGATTGCCTTTGGAGCAGACAAACAAAGCTGGAGCACTGAGGGAGAAATGAATTTAAATGTTTTTTTGTGTTTATTTGACTTAAGCAGGTCCATTTTGCCTGCACAAACCCACGGCTGCTCCCGGAGCCTGGAGAAGTCAGACTTCCCCAGCCGTTCCCGTGACAGGCACTCGCTGCATCAGACAAAATAAATTAACAAAAATTTAATTACTTTGTAGCATTCCTGTCAAAACTGACAACTCAGACACGGGGAAAAGATCATGTTTTTCCCCCGGGAGCATTTTTTATTCCTTTTTTCTCTCTCTGTCTGAGGGAGAACACAAAGTTGCAGAGCTATTTTTGGGTTTTACATGGCTTACTGCTTCCTGTGCTGTGGGAGGGTTCAGGAGCGAGGCCATAAAGGAATTCAATTTCCTTCTCTCCCTTTAGGACTGGATGTGGACCCTCTGCTTATTTACATTCTCCCTGACAAGTTTTTCCTTGCCTGAGCCATTTTCCTGTAATCCCCACTGGATCCCTGACATGGGTTTCCATCACAGAACGTCCTTTCAAAGGATTATGTCTTGGTTCTGGCCTAACTCCGTGGATATAAATACATGTCTGGAGATCTTGGGAGTTTCTCAGGGAAGCATGGAATAACTCAGATGCATTTCCTACAGCCGTGAAGAATTCCCCTCGGGAAAAAAAAAACCACCAAAATATCACTCAGAGCCAGAATTTATTAACAACACCTTCACATCTTCCACTTTCAAACCTATTTCCCACCTCGTGCCGAGCTCAGCCTCAGTTGTTAGCTGTGGTGACAATTGCTGGATGTCACAAAGAGTGAAATATCAGCTCAGTGGCCCAAACCCAGCCCTGAGGGATGTCTTGGAGGGAGGATGTAATTCCAGAGTGTGGGAATTCCAGAGTGTGGGAATTCCAGAGTGGGGTCTCTGTTAGGGCTTCACCAAGGGGGTTCATGCTCGGGATGCTTTTTCTTCTCAATCTTTTATCTCAGGGAAAAATAACAAAAGACTTGGTTGCTGCTTTAGGTTGTTTATTCTAGGTTATCAAGGGTTTAGGAACAGAGTGTCTCTACTGAGTCTAGGTGCTGAAAATGGCTGTAGACACCTAGAGCAGGGAGTTTTTATAGGTTTTATCATCAAATAGGAAGATTCTATGCACATTATTTTGTTTCTAAATCNGGGGGCAGCTTCTCCCAAGGGCTCATCTGGATGGCAAAGCCTTCTTGTGGGGCTTTGGGGGTAAATTTGGTCCCCAGGAGAACAGGCAAAGCTGTTTGGCTTTGCTGGTCTCCAACACAGAGGAGTTCTCACATCCTGGGCTGGCACAGAGCAGGGGAAGCTGTTGTGGTTGGAGCAGCTGAGCACTGGAATCAGCTCAGTAATGATTTTGGGCCTTGAAAGGAGCTACTAATTACTTTAATTAAACAATTATCCAGGAGATCAAATAAATAGCAAATAATAAATCTTGCAGGTCGGGAGTATAATGCATTTTGCTCAGATAAGCATCAGTGAAATATAATAGAGTTGAGTGTTATTGTTAATTTTGACTTGGGGCTTACAAATCACAGCTCCCCAGAGCTGTGCAAGATCCAGGTAAAGCAAGAAATCCAATTAAACCTTCTAAATTCTTGTTTTCCAAAGAAAACCGTGCCTTTGGTTTTCATCTCCCTGCCTTGGTGTGGTGGGGGAAGATCTCTCTGGGATGTCAGTGACTCTCCCTGGCTCTGCCAGACCAGCAAACCCCTCAGCAGGAAAAAACCCCAGAGTTTAATTCATTATTTGAAGGATTTCTGTGGTGTTGGGTGCTGTTGGTAGCTCACATCCTCAGGCAATCCTCTCCTTGCTCATGTGTGGCCAGGAGGAATCCGGAGAGGATTCCACACTGGGTGTGGAATGAGGGAGGGAGGGAGAAAAACCATGGCCATGCTCCCCTCAAGAGCAAACTTGAGGAGCTTTCACACAATGATTTACTCCAAAAGGGAGGCCCCAAATGTCTGGTTTTGCCTCGAGTGCCCAATGCCATTTTTTGGGCCACTCTGGCAGCACCACCCCCCTTCCCACCCCAGGCCAGGTGTGGAGCTTGCGAGGTCGCAGAACAGAACTGCTGCATTAAAACTTAATTAATTCCATGCATCTTATTAAATAAATAATAATCCGTGGGCCCCGAGTGTTTCTGACAGGCCAGGATTGGATTAATTCCTGGATCTGAGCCAGCAGCTTCCCAGTCTGCCCAGTTGAGGCACAAAGGAGAGAGTTTCCAAGTCAGTAACCAGGGGGTGATTTGTGGCATGTCAGGAATATCCTGGGAAAAATGATGGTGCCGGAGACCCTGGAGAAGGGAAATCCATCTTCTGCTTGGGAAGGGGTGAAAAACTCCTGGAAACCCAACACATTTTACCTTCCCCCCCTTGGTTCCACAGCCAATTCCACGGTGGAAGATTAGTAGTCTGCAAGTGAAAGAATTCCATGTAAAATAATAAAGGGAGCAGATTTCCAGGAGCAGAAATGATACCAAACCTGAGCCACTGCCCCACTCCTTGTCCTCCACTGCGGGAACATTTACTCAGCAATTAGGGTGGAATGGCAGCGCTGGGCAGAAAGTCAAAATCTACATTTTAAGGAGATATTTTAAGTCCCCTACACTGCACAGGAGCCTGAGTGGTTTTTCTTTCCCTGTAACACAAGACTTTGTCTTCCTACAGATGCCCGTGAAGGAAAGGAGATAAATGCAGGCATCCCATAAAGCTCATTTAATTCAGCTTCTCCGAATTTCCCACCTGAATCCCAGAGGTGGATGGTACAACATCACTACGAGGTGTTCACTCTAAAATTTAAAAAAGGCCTTCAAAAGGCTTTGAGATTAATTACATTCCTTGAATTAAAGATTTGAGGGGAAACAAGCAAATGGATATGTTAAGTAAAACCAAAAAAAAGCAGCAATCAGGAGCACAGTAGTTGGTTTGCAAGTTTAAACCAATGTTTGAGGGATTCTCCTGTGGTGAAATCAGGGATTTTCCACAGAATCCCAGAATGGTTTGGGTTGAGGAGAGGGACCTCAAAGCTCCCCCAGTCCTCTGCCACGAGCAGGGACACCTTCCACTATCCCAGGCTGCTCCAAGGTGGCCTTGGACACTTTCAGGGATGATAAAGTGCAATTCAGAGGATGTTCAGTGGTTCAGTGCTGCTCATTCCATGGAATATTTTAGCTGGCAGAGCATCCAAAGCCCTGCGTGTGCTGCTGTGCTCTGCTCAGGTCACCTCCCTCAGGGACTGACCCGTGCCAGGAGCATCCCTGTGCTCAGGAAGGAGCTGACTCCCATCAGCTTTGCCCTAACTTTGTTTCTTGCAAATTTAATGCAAATACAGCAAGAACAAGGCCCAGCTCAGCTGTTTTAGGGCTGCTCCCTGCACTGAGGGCAGGACAGGACCTTGGCCTGGCACAGAGGAGTTGTTCCTGGGAGAGGAGCTGAGCAAAGAAATAGGAGTGCCAAGAGCTGAGAAGCCTCTTGGTAACTCCTCAGCTTCCCTTCAAACTGGGAATATCGACACAGCCAGTGCTGAAATCTGGGAGTGCTGGAAACCAATGGGGTTTTCATGAAAAATAAAATAAGCTTTGAAGAGAGTGTGAAAACCCCAGGAGACAGGGAGTAGATGGCAAAGGGAGATGGCTGCAGGTCCCCCATCCCAATCCTGCTTTATCCCTGCTCTGCAGCAGATGCAGGATGGCAGAGGGAAGGAGGGGGGGGCATTGCCATGAAAGCTTCCCCCCATCCTTTCTTCTCCTTTCTCTAATGCTGCCCCTGATATATTAAGCTGCATTCCAGCCAGCTTCAAGGACATGTTTCTGAATCCCATTCAAGATGCTGACAGCCCCTGAAGGTGTGAGAGGAAACATGCCCTCAGATGGACTGCATTTATTCGTCTGCTTAGACCTTTAATCTGACATGTTTAGCAAAGCCTCGGCAGCGGCTGCTGAGAACGTTCCAAGAGAAGAAAGGAGGAGAAGCAGGGTTCAGGTGTTGCCTCTGGAGGTTGTTGTGGTGTTGGTGGGGCAGGCTCCAAACCTGACAAGAAGAAAGCAGTGCCAGCCAAGGAATGGGGTGCTGTGGTGCTGCTGGGCTGGGCAGGCTGCCCTGCCTGGGCTGGTGCCCAACCTGGGGACTACAACTGGTTTTACTGGTCTTTTACTGGTCCCTTTGGCCACGTGGAATCCCAAGAGTGGCCACGAGCTCCTTCAAATCCTTTATTGCAAATGGTCCCAGGTCTTATCTTGAATCCATTCTGCTCAGAGCCCAATTTCCCTTTCTGACCCAAACCAGGACTTCAGCAGAATTGCTTTGTGCAGAGCATGAGCTTAGGCTCGAGCCAGATCAGACCTGAGGCAGATAAGGGCTCCTGTCCTTGCTCTGCACAGGAATTGCTGAAATCCTGCCCACTTCGAGGAGAGATCTGCTGATTTCCAGCAGCAGAAGGGCAGCTTTCCAGTCCTGGTTTTAATCCATCAGAGATCTCCTGCAAACAGCTGCCTTTTATTTATTTTCTTATTTTTTTTTCCTTTTTTCTTTTTCTAGTTGGGACTAACTCAGTGTCTTTCTCTTTTTAATTTTTTTTTTTTTCTGTGAAGAGAATCTATATTTGCTGTGTCCTGGTGAAGTCCCAGTTATTCCTATTTCATTTACATCAACATCACTCAAGACTTAGTCACCAGCCTTAAACGATGTTGACTTAACATGAGCTTAAATAGAATAAAAAATGACTCATCACTGTGTGAGGGATTTCTGAGGCTGAGCAAAGGGGAGAAAGTGGAACAGCTTAATCCTTAACTTCTTCAAATCCTTAATTTTTCTCTCCTGCTAAAACAGGAGGAGGGAATTCCCTGTGGTGCTGAAACTCTGACGATGGGAAAAAGGGGTCACTTTGCAAAATACAAAATAAAAAGCAACTTTAATCACCCTGATAAGCTTCTCCTTAAAAACATTCAGTTCTGCCCTGAGAGCCCTGCTGCAGCACATTCATCATCACAGGGTCCTTGAGCTGGGTTAAATTGTAAAACTGTATTTGTAATTGTGGTTACAAATTCCACGTGGGATGATGCTGATGGCACAGCAGTGAGGACACAAAACAGCTTAGAGCAGGCTCAGGTCTGCTGCATTTTGGAGCAGATTTTTAAAAGGGGGAAAAAAAAAAATCCCTAATTCCTGCAAACTCCTGTGCTTAAATCACTTTAAAGCCTGAACAAGGAGCTGATGGCACAGGAGTGGGGACACAAGGATTTGGGGCAATTCAGGTCTTCACTCAGGCCTGCTGCATTTTGGAGCAGGTTTTAAGAAGGAAAAAAAATCCCTAACTCCTGAAAAATCATGTGCTTAAATCACTTTAAAGCTTGGCCCAAGGAGCTGATGGCACAGGAATAGGAACACAAGGATTTGGGGCACTTTGGAGGGGCCTCAGGCCTTCACTCAGGTCTTCACTCAGGTCTGCTGCATTTTGGAGCAGGTTTTAAGAAGGAAAAAAAATCCCTAACTCCTGAAAAATCATGTGCTTAAATCACTTTAAAGCCTGCCCCAAGGAGCTGAAGGCCTGGCAGTGTGGATACAAGGGTTTGGGGCAATTGAGAGGGGGCTCAGGCCTTCACTCAGGTCTGCTGCATTTTGGAGCAGATTTTTAAAAGGGGAAAAAAATTTCCCCACCTCCTGCAAACTCCTGTGCCTAAAATCACTTTAAAGCCTGAACAAGGAGCTGATGGCACAG
>VZRF01003197.1:38356-78937 GCA_013396875.1 Vireo altiloquus
CTGCTGCATTTTGGAGCAGGTTTTAAAAAGGAAAAAAATCCCTAACTCCTGAAAAATCATGTGCTGAAATCACTTTAAAGCTTGGCCCAAGGAGCTGATGGCACAGGAATGGGGACACAAGGATTTGGGGCAATTTGGAGGGGACAGTTCAGAAGGAGCTCAGGCCTCCACTCAGGTCTGCTGCATTTTGGAGCAGGTTTTTAAAAGGGAAAAATATCCCTAACTCCTGCAAACTCCTGTGCCTAAACCACCTTAAAGCCTGAACAAAGAGCTGATGGCACAGCAGTGGGGAGACAAGGATTTGGGGCAATTTGGAGGGGCCTTGGGCCTTCACTCAGGTCTGCTGAATTTTGGAGCAGATTTTTAAAAGCGAAAAAATCCCTAACTCCTGAAAAATCTCTCTGCCTAAATCATTTAAAAACCTGTCCCCGGGAGCCCACAGCGTCCCTGCCGTGGTGCCACAGCCTCTCTGGGGACAGAAGGGGCTGTGGGGAGGCCATCAGAGGATTTTAGGTTTTGTTTAAGGAGGGGATGGGAGCTGGAGCCCCTCTGAGGCTGCACACGGAGCCTGGTGGCAAATCCTTCCCTGGGGCTGCAGTTTGGCAGCCAAAGCCAAACCCACATTATCCCAGAGCAGCCACTTCAGCTCCTAATGACGGCCAGGCCTCAGATCTGCACTTTGCTCCTTTCTGTGGAGTAGAAAGAGCAGATCAGAGGACACCCCCCAAGCCTTTGAGGAGCATCCAGCTCGGGTTTTAGAGCCCCATGACTTCACTGCGAGCGTCGCTCGCCACTCTCCACGTCTGGAATAAAGAGACAGAAAAAAAAAAAAGCACCTTTGGAGCCTTTAAGATTAATTAAGAAGTGCATCAAAAGAAAAAAAAAATGAGAGAGAGAGAGAGAGAGAAAGATACGTTTGGCTGACTGTGAATGAATCTTATAAAATGGAAATGGGAAACATGTGCAAACACTTTAAATATTTTTGCCCCTGCAAGATACTTGAAGACTTCCCTTGTAAAACAAATAGGGAACAAAATAAAACCAGGTTTCCTTCAGTCAGCACATAATCATTTTCATGTTAATTTTTATCTTGTTAACCCAAAAATCTATTAGAAGAAAATTATCTGCCTGAAATCTGGCTTGTGACTCACGCTAAGTGGTTCTGATATTTTGAGAAAATAAATCTTTACACTGTTTACACAAGTCTATCTGAAATTACAGTGTGTAAAAGAAATAATGGTTTCGAGTGACCATAGGTGACAAATGATCAGGCTTCTGATGTTATTCCCCTTGGCCTTGTCTGCAGGGGAGGTTTTTCCTTTTCTTTTAATCCCTGCTCGTTGTAACAATGGCAAACCATGCCCAGAGCCAAATGCAAAACCAACCCAAGTCATTCGACAGCAAAATAATCATGCTCTGGATTCTGCCCAGGTGCTGAACGGTCAGATCCAGCATTAATTAAAATGGGCAGGAGAATAATTTAACTACAGACCTATCCTTAATTGTGAGAAGCCTCCCTGCCTTTCATGCCAAGCTGTGCTACCAAAGGCTTTGGATTTTAGAAAAGATCATTTGCACAGGGCAAGATGGTTTTGAATGGAATCATGGAATCATAGAATCATAAATTCATGGAATCACAGAATATGGAAAGGACCTACAAGGATCCAAGTCCAACTCCTGGCCCTCCACTCCAAGGTTTCATAGTTGTCACCTTAATTCTTCGTTTTCTTTAATTTCTTCATTGATTGCCATTAAAAGGAGAATTAAAGATCTTTCTTTAATTTAAACATTTGTTTTTCTCCTCACAGATACCACCAGTCTCCACACATTCCTTGTGTCATTCCCAAAATACGGTACAATAATAATAATAATAATTCAACATCTGTGGCTAATCTTCCAAGCCAAAGGCTGTAATTAATTCTAACCCCTTTCTTCTGCTTGAATTTCAGCAGCATAAAATAACAAGTAGAAGGAGATGTTCAATAGGGAGAAATCTGGAGAAGTACACAGAAGTTCATTAATAAGAACAAGTGGTGTGTTTTGGCTGGAAAATATCTTTTTGGGGTAAAGAGAAGGAAGCAAATGAAATGAAACCTGGGCATTTTATTCCAGGATTTGAACGTTCCGTATTCTGCGCTGAGTTGTTTTATTAGCTAAAGCTCTGGGAGGACAATTACTGAGAGTTGTTACTTAGATTCCCTTAAATTCATAGTGGGCAGCTTGGAAACTCTGCCTTGGGTGCTGGGATTCCTGAGCAGGGCACAGACTGCAGGCAAAAGCTGCTTTTTAGCGTTTTTTTTTTTGTTACTTTGCAAATTGATTCCATTTCAGCTCAACCAGTTATCAAAACCTTTCCAGCTGAGTTTTGCTTTTTAAAGGGAATAGAATCCTTCCCACCCTGCTTTGCAAAGTTCATTCCCATGCCAGGTTTTCCACCCTCTGCCTTTGAATCTGGCTAACTTCATAAATAAAAAATAAACAGAAGAATGCCTCTGCTTGATGCTGAAATCCTGGGAAGGGCAGCCAGTCCCAGCATCCACCCGATGGGATTGACACCTGGATTCTCTCTTTATCCAGACTGGGAAGGCAACACATTGGCACAGGCTGGCAGGAAGAAATGCTGGGAATAAATATTTGAATGGCACCTTGGAATTCCCAGTAGGATCAGGAAAGCAGGAAGGGGTTTTGCCTGTAGGTGAGGGACAGCTGGGATGGGACTGGAGGAGGGAAGAGGAGCTGCCCACGAGTTGGAGCCTGAATTCCTTTGGGAATTTTCTCCTCTGGTTAAAACCTGAACCTTGGCTGGGCACCCTGGAGCTGTTGAACAGGAATCACCCAGGTCCTTCTCCTTCTCCTTCTCCTTCTCCTTCTCCTTCTCCTTCTCCTTCTCCTTCTCCTTCTCCTTCTCCTTCTCCTTCTCCTTCTCCTCCTCCTCCTCCTCCTCCTCCTCCTTCTCCTTCTCCTTCTCCCAGGTGAAATAGGGCAGAATCCAAAGGGAAACCCAGCAGGTGCCAGGGATTTCCACTGCAGAGCTCTGGATTAAAGCAGCTCCATAAACCCAATGTTTCCATCCCCTGTCCCAAACCCTGGGTGATCCATGGACACCCCTGGGAGTGACACATCCGAGGGGACAGCTCAGCATCCTTCGAGGGCTGAGCAAGGAGTTGGATTATCCCAGGGGGGAGGAAAGGCAGGAAAAGCCATTTATTGGAAATCAGCTCCAAAGACTGCAGAGTTCCGTGGCACAAAACAGCCTCGCAGCCCAGCAGGGCCAGGCAGGCTGAGGTCTGGTCCCAGACCATTCTGGGATGAGCTCTGCAGTGTTTTTGGGCTGTTGGCAACAGGAGAACTCGCTGGGAATGCCGTGGGGGTGAGCTGCCCACCGGGACCACAGCGATAATTGGGTTTGGTTGGAGATGAAGATCTCCCACCACAACAAGCAGAGCTCCCAGCTGGGCAGCTGGCACCAAAACCAGCCCTGGAAATCCAACCCCGTTCAGCAGGGGGAAAAGATTCCTGTTGGGACAGCAGGGAGAAGCTGCTCCCGCCCCAAAGAGCTGCCCTCCCATCCCTCCACAGGTACCTGCTGGAGTCGTCCCTTCCAGGTGCTTGAGGATTTAAAATACACAAGAATTTGACAGAAAGGAAAACACAGGCTGAGCCCCACCACAGTGTCGGCCACAGAATTATACCCTGCGCTTCCTGCAGCAAGCAGAATTTGCTTCTCTCTCTCCCAAAAACGACACAGCTGAGCTCCGTGGCTTGAAGTTAACATCACTTGGAAACATGAGGAGGAATTTAAGGATTTTAGTGGTGAATTGCAGTGATTCTGTTAATAAAGGGTCGTGGTGGCTGTTAAAACATTTAAAAACTCCTTGGAATCGCTTGAATTCCAAGCTCATCTCATTATCTTTATGCTCACACCTCATAATCCAGATTCTTCTCTGTGGATGTGAATTCGAGGTTATTAAATCATCCTGAACCAAGTATTAAGCCCCATGAAAAGGTCTTAAAATGGGGCAAACTAGAAAAGTTATTAATTAATTTAATGACCAGAATATAAATTATTCACCCAGTGCCATCAAACAGAGCCCAGAACATGACAAACAATAGAAAGGAATCTAGAATTTAGCTAATTTAGGGAGAGAAGTGTGGGTTGAACAGCATTTCTGGTGAGAGGGAATTCCATGTAAGTGTGTATTGGTGTTAATTTAGGACAAGGTCTTTAATTTCGGACAAGGTCTTTAATTTAGGACAAGGTCTTTAATTTAGAACAAACTCCACTTGGTTGTGTTGATGACCATGAAGTTCACAAAACAAAGGCCTGGCAGAAAGGGAATTTTTGCAGGACCTTCTACAAGACCTTCCCTGGGGCAATTAAAAGCTCTGTAATTAATGTCACCATGGCCACTGCTGTTGATGGACTCGGGTGGGTCTGTTCAGACATTCCACCTGCTGGGGGAAGGTGTTTTTCCAATTGTTTTTTCCCCTGAAAGAATGGCAGGGCTGGGGTTAGCTCAGCCCCAGTGCCACCAGCCAGATAAAGCAGGGATGGGGTGCCAGCTGCTCCCCAGGGATTGATAACAGAACAGGATTTACAGGGAAAATTTACAGGGAATTTACAGGGAAATGGAGCTGCTTTCCAAAAATCGTGACTCAAAGGCTTTGTGTTGTCCTGGGTGGATGTCACTGATAAATGGATCTGGTGGGTTTCTGGCAGGAGGACACCCAGACGGGCTGGGATGTGTTTTACTGGAGCTGTGAGGGGAAGGAAAAGGAGGATATGAATATTAAACCCCTCTTAAAACGGCTCCCCTGAAGTTAATGGTGTCTTACTGCTTTGGAGCAGGGGCAGAGGTGTGGAAATCAAAGGCGCTGGGACATCAGGGAGCCTCTCTAGAGCTGCAGTGGCCTCTTCTCTATCAGCATCTTTCCTTCTTTTTGGTTTTCCCTGGAGATTCTTAGGGCTCAACAGCCTCAGGAATGTTGGGGCCTCAGTGTTGCCTTCCATTTTTTACAGCCCAGGGGCTGGACTAGATAATCTTTAAGGTCCCTTCCTACACAAACCATTCCACGAATCCCTGAACCCTTCTATGAATATTTTTAAAGAGCCTAAAGATGCTCTTCTAGAGGGCTGAACCCTCCCAAATTCGTATAATAAAAAAACAACCTGGTTTGATTTGTAGAGGTAAAATAAAAGGTAGGAAATGACTGAACATTGTTTTGCCCTCATGAAAAGCACTTTTCACCCCCACAGTGCAGAACCCAACCGATGGCCCAGGTTTAGCTGAGCAATGATGACATCACACCAGTGATTGGTTTTTTTTAAAGATCCAAGCAATTATTGTCTGCTGGGTTTGGGGCTGGCACTGAATTCCTGTCAAGCACAGCTCGAGTGCTGAAGTGAAGCTGCATCTTTGGAAGGTTTGCTTGTTTGTGTTGTTTTGGGGTTTGTTTTTCTGTACTTGCCTGATCTTTGTCCATGTAAAAATGCTGCTGCTGCTGCACCTCGGGTTGTTGTCTGAGAAAATAAAGCTCAAAGCTCTTGTCTGGAGGGGCTTGGCCTGGATCTTGGGGATAAACCAAGCAGCAGGTCTGGGCACATCCAGGATGTCTCTGTGTGGTTCAAACAACACCAAACCACCGTGGTTACCTCAGGGTTTGAGTCAGGAAGGATCTTCACCTTCACTAGAGGGGGTGGCAGCTGATCTGCTGGAATTATTGAAGGTCTGCTGAGCTGAGAGAATAAAGCTGTTATTGAAAGATTAGTTGAGGTCAGGGAAGGGAGGGCAGATCCTCTGGAGATCTGGGTAATTTCAGCACACGCATTTTGCATTTAAAGGACGCAGAGTAAGAACTAGAAAGAGCTGTGGGATTGTGGAATGGTTTGGGTTGAAAGGGACATTAAAAATCGTTTTATTCCATGGGCAAGGACACCTTCCACCATGCCAGGTTGCTCCAAGCCCTGTCCAGCCTGGCCCTGGACACTTGCAGGGATGGGGCAGCCACAGCTGCTCTGTGCCAGGGCCTCCCCACCCTCCCAGGGACACAGAAAAACTGTGGTCCAAGACCAAGAAAAGCAAATACCCCAATGTTTTGTTCAAGGAAGGTGAGCCAATCCTTTTGAAACAGCACACTGGAATCACTTGGATCCTCTGGAAAATCTAATTGCATTTTGATACACAAAGTTCATTGAACACGGAGGTGGTGGATAAAGAAGATTAGAAAGTAACATTCTCCTTGAAATTCAGAAATAACATAAACTTCATAGAATGAACACACTGAGCAGTCCCAGGAAGACACCTCTGGGTTCTTGGATTGGGTAGAAATTAATCTGGATGGAAGTAAGACCAATCCAGCAGCAAAAACATCCCTGACAGGCTAACGTTCAATTTAAATAAACAGTTCTAATGAGATCTGTTATTACCTGCTATTTTGTCATGCTCTGGCATGCAGTCCCAAGTCTAATGTTTCTAAATGCTGTCATAAATTTTTTCAACCTAATCTGCTCCTAAAAATTTCAGCTCATGTCTCTCCTGGTTCACAATAAATTATAGTCAGTGTTGAAGCCTGTGAGGGAATCTAAACCTCTCTCAGAAATCCCCAAAACACCAAATCCAGTCTTTCCCCATCCCACAGGTTGCTGTGACTTTGAAGTTTTATGAAGAACTCTTCAGATGGACACGTCAGGCACCCAGTTTTACATAAAATATACACAGAAGATCACATAGCTGACCCAAAATCACCTATATAATGCCCAAAAAGGGAGAAAAAGCTGCAATAACTTAGACCCTGGCACAGCTAGCCATGTCCTCTGCTGGAGAAAAACCCCTCCAGGTAACATCTCTCCTGTCCTACCAATGCTGGTCCAAGCAGCTGTGCCCAAATTTTGGGTAGAAAACCCCATTTCTGGCAGTTCTTGTTGGTCTCAGCAGAGGTGTGGCCGTGGGATTGTCCTTGAGGGCATCTGCACCTGCTTTGGAGGCAAAGGAGGCAGGAGCTGTGTCCTGGACATTCCCTTGCCGTGAATTGTGCCCACAGGGAGGATCCCAGGGTGGTGATGCTCCTGGGGTGAGTTCAGCACGGGAGGAATCTGTTCCACGGATTTTCCTTTGCCCAATTTTTGGGTTGAAAACCCCATTTCTGGCAGCTCTTGTTGGTCTCAGCAGGGGTGTGGCCGTGGCATTGTCCTTGAGGGCATCTGCACCTGCTTTGGAGGCAAAGGAGGCAGGAGCTGTGTCCTGGACGTGTCCTGGACGTTCCCTTGGCATGAATTGTGCCCACAGGGAGGATGTCAGGGTGGTGATGCCCTCGGGGTGAGTTCAGCACGGGAGGCAGCTCTCTGTTCCATGGATTTTCCTTTGCCCAAATTTTGGGTTGAAAACCCCATTTCTGGCAGCTCTTGTTGGTCTCAGCAGGGGTGGGGCCGTGGCATTGTCCTTGAGGGCATCTGCACCTGCTTTGGAGGCAAAGGAGGCAGGAGCTGTGTCCTGGACGTGTCCTGGACATGTCCTGGACGTGAATTGTGCCCACAGGGAGGATCTCAGGGTGGTGATGCCCTCGGGGTGAGTTCAGCACGGGAGGCAGATCTCTGTTCCACGGATTTTCCTTTCCACGGCAGGATCCAGCCAGGATGTTCTGTTCAGACCTGCCCTGCAGAGCAGCTCCGCTCATTCCACTGGATTTGCTCCTAATTTTGGAGTGGAAAGTGGTACCTGCAGGACTTTGATAGACCGAGGGGGCTGAGAATCTCTCACTGACCCAGAAAATAGTGAGAATGCTCAAATTGCTGCCTTCTGCCTTGGGTGTTTTGCACACACCAACACCTTCCTGCTGCACATGTGCTGGGAGAGGAGCGCTGAAAGGTCAGGAAACTCAGAGGGAAAAGGGAAATAAAGGAGTTCTGAGAGAATCCTGAGTGCTCCAGTTCAGGGTCTGATCCAGATGTGGTGACACAGCATGTGGGTCACATTATCATGGGGAGTGAAGAAGGAACACCAAAGCAGAACAAAGAATTTTGGATGGTTGAACCCCTGAAATAATGCTCCAGGCAAGTGGTGATGCTCTAAAAAAACCACCAGAGACCTCCAGCTACGAAAATTATCCAATGATTCTGAATTCTGCTGACTTGGGTCAATGGCTTTGCTCCAGCACCCCCAAAAGTAGTCCCCAAATGCTGTTCAGGGCTGGAGCTGGAAGGTTTGTGAGTCCCTGTGCTGCATCCCAGGGACACACAGGGGGTGGAGGGGAGCTGCTGCTCAGCACAGTGTGAGGGATGTCACCCGCTGGAAAAAAAACCACAATTCAGATTTCTCTGTGAATTGTGCAGTATTAAAAACCTTATCACTGCCATGCAAGCAACTAAAGGCATTGGGAACACGTTTTTCTGGGGGTAAGAAGCTTTTAAACTCTTTTTTTCCCTGTAATATATAAATCTGCACAAGTGTTGTCACTCCCACAGTCCAAACAGTTTATTCAAAGACTGAGAGGAGTTTCAGTTTTCCACCAAGGTCAGGACAACTTTGCTGTGCTCTGACAATCCCCGAGCAGGTAATACTTGTAATGCTTTATTAACACAGCCTGGGGTCAATAAACACTTTGTAGTGGCCTCCTCCAGTATCTCCCAACGCAGCTCCCCAATCCCAACGCCTAAAGACCAGAGGGATTCCCAGAGCCCAGCCAGGGAAAGCTCAGCAGTTCAGCTCCATTTCAGCTCTTTCTGAGGCCACCGTGGCTGCCACCTTGATAAATGCAGTTGTTACTAGGAAAGAACAAAATCCTTTAATCATTTTCAAACATTAAATTCCATCATGTCTGGCCCGTAAATGTAAAGTTCACTTTCCAGGAAGGATTTACCAAAGTTGATACCTTGTGCTGGCAGAACGTTTGCTGTACATTTAGCAAAATGATTTTTCGGGGGAGGTTTTTTTTTGATCTGTTCAGCTCCGAACCTACAGCCATGCCCTAATTTGCCCCGAGTGGCTGCAGTTGAATGTTGTCATCTGTCCCTAATAAGGGCTTTGTTTGTCCCGGGCTTATCCTGGGATAGTTAAGGCTGCAAAAAAAAAAAACCAAAAAAAGAAAAAAAAAAGAAAAAAAAAAGAAGTGACTTGAGCTCCAAGTCTGTTCTCCCTCCCCACGCAGCCTCCAAAGCCTGACGTCTGCGCTGGTTTCTCAGAGGCAACGTTCAACATCTGGTGCCGAACCAGTGGGGTCAAATAATGTTCTCACCATTTAGCGTAATTAACTCCAACCGCCCGTCTGCTGCACGGCCCCGCCGCAGCCAACACAAGCAAAGCCGGGCCAAGGCGAAATTTCTGCTCATTATTAAACCCAAATCTAAGCACTTGTCTGTCTGTAAAAACAGAGCAAAGGGAGGAAAACTGAAACCAGCGAACAGGGTCTGAGGTTTCAATAAATGTCAGAGAGCGTCAAGTCTGTTTGGATTGCAAATTATTGCTGGCTGATGGTCTATTATTTTACAACTGGCGATTGCTGTCAGGAGGTGGGGAGGGGGTGGAGGGGAGAGGGTGCTCGAATCCCAGCCAGAGGGGAACAGAAGTTGCAAAATACTGTAACAATCGTTTTAAAAAAATATATATACCAAAGTCGCTTTCATGTCGGCTAAATTTAGAGTTTTCGTCGAGTATCTCTTCGAAGAGTCAGGAGGGCTTTGAGGGATGTCTCATCATCAAGGACAGGTTGGATGGGGTTTGGAGCAAGCTGGGATGGTGGAAGGTGTCCATGCCGTGGCAGGGGTGGGATTGGATGGGATTTAAGGTCCCTTCCAACCCAAAGCATTCCATGATTCCAAGCCACCCTGGGATAGGAATCACCCCCAGTCCCTCTGTGGCATCTCTGCCTCTCACTTCCAGTCACCATCCCCGGGAGAATTAAAACAACTTCACAACCACGAAGGTGCAGAGTGAAGAACACCATCCCACCCCGCTGCCTGAGGTGAGCTCAGGTCTTGTCAAACAGAGATAAGGAAACTTTTTGATGGTTCTTAAATTATTTTTGGTAAATGAATTAAAATACAAATGGGTGGTCGCTTCTTGAAATGTCCTCCTTGTCATACAATCCCAGAATCCCAGAATGGTTTGGGATGGAAAGGACCTTAAATTTCATCCAGTCCCACCCCCTGCCCTGGGCAGGGACACCTCCCACCATCCCAGGTGGTTTCAGCCTGGCCTTGGACACTTCCAGGGATCCAGGGGCAGCCACCAACCAACCCTGATGGATTTGACTCCCACTGACCACAAATGCAGAGAGGATCAGACACAGTTTGTGAGGAGAAGGGAGATGGTGAGGGATGAGCTGCAGGAAAAGCACAAATCAGCAGATGGACAAATGTCCACAGCCCCAGTGAGGCCAGGACAGCAAAGTCCTCACTGACCTGGAGAAGGAGACTTTGTCCTCATTGCACAGGAATCTTCCAGCTTGGGAAACCTGTTGGTTTTGGACTCTACCAAATAGCCCAGCTGAGGCTTCTGACACGAGGAAAAGTAAATAAATCTGTACCATGTGCAAAACAATCAGTGAAAACATCCTGCAGCCAATGGGGGGAAAACATTTCCCCCAACAACGCCAATCCCAGATCCAAATTTCTCAGCCAGCTTTTCTGGAAGCGAACCAAGCCATTGAATAGAACTTTACAACTCAACACAGACTGAGGAGCTTTGAAATCTGTGAAGGGATGAAATGCAGGGAGATGTTTTTACATGGAAAACATGCTTGTTCTAGATCAATATGTGAGGTGGGCTCAAGTAATTTGCAATTTTATAAAGCGAGAATAAGTCTTTACAGCCCACCTATTTATTTTTTTTTTTAAATTTCTTTTCAGCAGTGCAAAGCGAAGAATTCAAGTTTGAAGACAAGAAGGCTTTAAACGCAATACAAATATCCAAAACATGGCTGTTTGGTGCTGTATGGAAAAATAAATCCTATTTTGTTAAAAATTTTTCTCTCCCTAAATTAAACCTGTGTTTTGCGAAGCGAAATAAAAAAGAATGGATTCAGGGTTACAAAAGAGTGGTTATGCTCTGCTGTGCCCAGCACCTCCTCCTCTCTCCCTCACACGCACACAGCCACTGGTAATAAAACTGTAACTTATGATTTCGCACCAATAATATCCCAAGAAGGGTGCCTCGATTTTCCCCTGGAGCAAAGGAAAGAGGCCAAAACAATCAACGTCTCTCTTGTGCAGAGCTGAGCTTGGGCTCCGCTCGGACTCCGCTCTGCGTCCCCCCTGAGCCTCTGGGATATTCTTTACCTGCCAAACTCCTCAGCCCCAAACGCGACCAAAGGTGACCCTGGAGCTTTTCTTGGCCCCTGTCGAAGTCAGGGGAGGAACGTGGATCACCCAAAGGTTTCTCCTCAGCTTCTCCTCCACCAGCCCAGCAGGATCTGTCAGGCAGAGCTGATGGGTTTTCTCCCAGTGTAACGACTTTCTGCTGTGAAATCCAAAGGTTCTAAAGAGATGTTTTAATTCTTCTGGCTTTTGTCAAAAATGATCACAATTCCTGGGTTCTGGAAGCTGGACCATTTCGCTGTCCCCTCACTTGCTTTGACAGCAGAGTACAATGACTTTAGATTTTATCAAGGGGAATTTCTCTTTCTCATCAACCTCTGACTTCGGTCAGCTCAGGCAGAACTGGAAAATACTCCTGGGGTGGGAAATCTCTGGGAGCACACTCTGGGTGCAGGAGCTGCTGTACACATGGCAGGGAGCGTGCTCCGTGCCTTGGAAGGATTCCTGGTTATCCACACTGCCCAGGGAAGAGGAGATGTGCTCTTTGTAATGCACAGTAATTAAACCAGCTCTAATCAACCACAGCATCTCTTTGGGAAGCATCCATGAGTGAAAGGCTCAGGGTTTTTTTGGTTTTTTTTTTTAGTGTGAGTTTTTCTCATTAGTTACACCAAAGCTGCATTTAATTCTTGTCTTGGCTGAACTAAACTCAGACGCACAGAGAGGGCTGAGAATAAACTTTAACTCTTACATTTGGAACTGCCCCTGGAAAGCTGAATATCAACACAATCCCAGTCAGACCCCCTGTGACCAAACATGCACTTAAAGAAAGAGTAAACAGCCAAGCCATCCTCGAGCTGCTTTGGCCCCAGCCTCGTTCCTTCCCTTTGGCACTTGTTCCCTCGGAATGATGGATTAACAACCCCCAGTTTCAGCAGTTTCTTTCCCCCCTCCCTGTATTGGGATTAAGGGTTTGGGTGTAATTAGTTTCTAATTGCTGTGTCCGAACCACGGGAGCTCAGGGGTGGATATCCATGGACATCTCAGCTCTCCTCGGGCAGGAGGGAGCGACTTTCCTCGGGAAGAGAGGCTGACCATGTTTAATGAGCAGTCCTGGCCTGACAAATGGTTGTGTGAAACACTTCCTCCCTCCCCGTGCTCTCCCTGCGTGCCTGGGAGTGCCAAACTCTTCACTTTTGGATTAAGTATCACACGCTCCACAATTATTTTGTCTCCCTGTCAGATGCTCACTGTGGAGAGCAGCCGCTGGCTTTGTTCCCCACCTGGGTGGTGTTAATGGGCTGCTCAGTCACCCCAGACACGCAGAACAATCAGGGATTTCTCAGGGATTTAGGGAGAAAACCAATTTTTTCCCCCCTGTCAGTACCAGCATGGACACCCAGAGCCCTCAGCTCCATCCCAGATTTCAGCACTTTGGAATAGAAACATGGAATGGTTTGGTTTGGAAGGGACCTTTAAAATGCTCTCGTTCCACCCCCTGCCATGGGCAGGGACACCTTCCACTATCCCAGGTTGCTCCAGGTCCCATCCAGCCTGGCCTGGGACACTTCCTGGGGTGCTTCTGATGAATCTGAATTTATCTGCAGCCCTTTGCAGCCTGAGTCCGCAGTGAACTCTGCCCACAATCGGCTGCTGTGGTGCTGGACTGCTCAGAGCCCCAAAACACGAGGATCCTCGGTGACCCTCCATGACCCTCACGGGTCCCCTCCAACTCAGGAGACTCTGTGCACCCAGGACTGGGTGAAAACCTTAAGAAAACAAATCATCACACCCTGTTTTACAGCTTAAAAATCTGAAAATAAAAATCCAGCGAATTCCCATTGAAACACGACCCCAGAATTGCACCAGCCTCAATAAATCTCATTCTCCTTGGCTAAAGTGTCCTTGGAATAGTTCTCCAGTTTTAACCAGGCACATCTATTCATCGGCCTCACCCAGATGAGAAAAACACTGGGAAAGAACATCCCTTTTATTGGACCTTCAAAACATTTTCCAGTCAAAAAATTTCATCCAAACCGGGGCTTAACATTTAGAAGTCGGGCTTGGCATTTCGAGATCTGGTCGATACAAAGTTCGGGACAAACCAAAAAAAAAAAAAAAAAGAAAAAAGAGATTGTTGAACAAAACCTGAGCTGAGCCCATGATGGATGGAGCCTTTCTTTGGTCTCATTCAGCACTGAAACCACCCGTTGGGTTGGCCACCCCGAGCTCAAATATTATTTAATGCTGGCGTAAAAAGAAAATAATAATTCTGCAGTGTGAGTGTTCCACAGCGCGGCTTCCAATTCACCTCTGGCCTTCCAGGCTCTGGGCAATGATTCATTTTCCTCCTGACAGGAGGGGTAACAACGTTCTCAGGACTTCTTGGGTGGAAGAAAGCCTGTAGGAAGCAAATCCACGGCGAGCCATTAAACTTGATGAGGATTAATCCCCTCCCTGGCTGGTTTCATGTCCAAAATGCATCGATCGCTCGGAGAATTGAACTGGAGTCCCCAGCTGGGAGCAGAGCTGTGATCTGGGGGTTTTGGGGAGCGTGTACGAACGACCTAACTAATGGTGGAACAAACCCCAGTGCTCTGGGCTTGGGGAGTCCCACTCCAGCAATAACAGATTGTAAAAGATCAAGTTTCAGCACAATTAGCTCCTGGCTGCAGTTTATTACCCCATCGGAGATTTAAAACATGATTTTTTTTTTCCCCCCCTACTGCATTCCAACAATACTTAAGTGTCTGGAGCTGACACTGTAAAACAATAATAGAGTGACAAATATCTGTCTCTCTGAAGACAAACCCACTGGCCGGGCTTGTTTGGAGGGCTGTAAATTGCAAAAAATGCTTTAAAATGGTCTTTTCTCCCTTCTTCTCGCAGGTTACAGAGCTGAGTGGAAATGGTTTTGCTGTCTTGTTTGGTTTTTACTGTTTGTTGGGATTTTGGGATGGTTGAGGCTTCTGAGGCCCAAGGGCTGGAGGGAGAAATCCCTGTTATTTCCAGCAGGACTGAAGGACAACACCTGACGCCTTGGAGTGGATTGAATTCCTCCCTGCAGATGTGCAGTTCTTCCCAGAGGATGTCACGAGTCCCTGGATGTCCCCTGGGATGACAGAAGCTCTCTAGGATCAGTCTCACCTATTTGATTCATCCAGGCTTTGCAGGAAAACTTTAGCAGAGGCAAGAAGCGAATGGAGATTGTGAGAGATCTCAGAGCTTCTTGAAACCACTTCTCCAATCATCAGACACCTTCTAAAACAGCTTCTGATAAGAACAACCAAACCAAAATATGAAAAAAAACCCAAAAAAAGGGTTTTGCTGGCAAAACACAAATCTGCTCCACAAGAAGGGGCTGGGAAGTCCCTGGTGAGCTCAGGTGGGGGTGAAGAAGCCAAGCAGTGAACTGGGCTCGAGGCACATCAATCCAGGGACATAGGAGGAGCCTCCAGGCCAGATCCCAGGCTGGGATTTTTAGGATAATCATGGCTGTGTTTGTTTCCAGTGTCTGCCCACGCAGCTGAGGCACCACCAGGTCTTTATGTGCACACCCTGCCCTGCCCTGCCCTGCTCTGCCCTGTCCTGCAGGGACACACGGAGCCATCCGGTGTCGGGGGGAGATGTTCTTCTTTGGACCCTGACTCCTGGCCCGGCTGTGTTCCTTATTTCAGTGTCCCATGTCCCAAAAAGATGAAATGAAGCTTCTTTCTGCTGTTTCAGAGCTTCTTTATTTCTTGTTCTTATCAAAGTTTGGGAGGCACAGACTGTGCTGTGACCTCCAGGAACACGAGGGCAGAATGGCAATGGCTACCCAAAGCAGGTAGCTTTTATATCTATTATCAACCAGTTAGAAAACTTTACCTATCTTATTTTGTTCCCAAAACCAGTGAATATCAACCTCACTGACATGTCTCCTCTACCAATTGCTACATGATAGGAACTGAGGTCACAGAAAAGGGAAGAAGAAGAAGAAGAAGAAGATGCAGAAGAAGAAGCCAACACCCTAGAATCTCCATGTTGGCTCCATATAATATATATAGCAAAACCTAAAAACTCCAACTCCACACTCTGTGCTGCACTAAACAACATCTCCTCATTCCTTTGGTGCTCTCAGCTCACCCAGAATTGGGGGTAAATGCTCCCACGAGCTTGGTTCGCAGGCCAAGCCTTTTTTGTGGAGCTCTGAGGGTAAAACAAACACCCAGAGGGGCAGGAAAAGTTCCCAAGCTTTTCCTGACTCCAACAATCCGGGATCCTGCAGGGCCTTCCACAGGAGCTTTGTGGGGAGCTCCACTTCACTGTTGCTCACGAAATGAAGAGAAATAGACTCCAATTTCCAGATGAACAGAAGGCTCTATCTTTATTCAATTCAACACTCTTTTTATAAGAGGTTTTGCTAAAAGCTACTTGATTAAATGGCACAAAGCCTCTCTACAACCATTGCTTGAGAAAGAGAGAACGTATTTTAAAAAGCATAGGCAAGTGAAAAACACCACCTGCTATTTTGAGAACTAAAAGGTGCTTACAAAACTTCTATCAAGTCTCTCTGAGAACACAAAATGTTTACAGAATTGTTCTCTTTAGAAAGCAAGGAGCTTACTCTTGAAGAGAAAATCCCTTTTGCAAACTTGCTGCTGAATTTCTCTGAGATCCACCAAATGTCAACCCCGCAGCTCCAGTGCCTTGGGGGAGTTGGCTGTGCCACAGCCACAGATGGGGGATAAAAGAGTGCAGGGAAATCGATTTTTGAACCCTGATTTCCTCTGATCAGTGCAGTTATCTGTCAGGCTGAGCTAAGCAGAACTCTGCTGCCTGTTGGTTCTGTTTCCAAGCCATGTTTGTCCCAGGGCTCTCCAGCCCTGCTGTAAAACCCCCAGGGTTGGATCTGCACGGGGCCTCTCCAGACCTGCAGGGCTCCTCATGGCTTGTTACCCTTCCCTGGTCTTAAAATTAAAACCAAAATTATTTGGTTTATGGGGAAAAGAGGTTTTTACCTCAGGATTTATTTTAGGATCCTGGGGTACAGCACTTCATCCAGGTGGAATGTCCTGAAAATGCATGCACACCTCACACCAAAATGCACACAATTATAGGTCTTGCTAATTAGCACATCTATCAAAGATCCCCCAGTGAGAGGCTGGAGTGAAGCCCTCGTTGTGAGGAACCTTCCCCCCGGCTGGGCCTGTCTGAGGTTCCAAAATGTGTTCTGGAGAGGCCCTTGGTGTCTGGGGCTCCCAGGATGTTTGCTCTCCTGGTTTAACGGTGCCGTGGGGCTGAGCTGAGTTATCAGCCTTGGGAAGTCACAGTGTGTGGGCTAAAAGCACTGAGAATACATCAAACTATAGAAGAGTGTGTGAGAGGGGTGTGAAAGAAAAAGCAAAAAATCATTCTGGCATCAGCTGAGCATCTTCATGAGCTCAGCAACAAAGGAAAAGTGTTTCCTGAAGCCCTGAATCCCTCTAGAAACCAAACTGTGCCCTCAGAGCAGCTCTTTGAGCCTCCCCTCTGCCAGAACACACCGGAGACTGAACAGCAAAGCCTGAGCTGTGGGACAAAGTCCCTACAACATTCCTACAAAGCTGTACTAAGCCCCACTGCCCTGTGGAGCATCTGAACCACTGAGGCCAGGCTGCATCATTCCTACAGCTGGGGACATGGAGAGCATTCCAGCAGTTTTATTTCCTTGGGCTGGATGGAACCTGTTGGAACAGCATTTGAAGGACACCACGGGCAGGAATATATCTGGGGACATCTTGCTCTGCTAGTTTTTAATAAGAACACCCTGCAAGCAGCCCTGCAGCTTCCAAAGCACCGTGCCAAGAGCGAGCAAGAGAAACGAAAGCACTCAGGGGGGAAAAAGGGAAAGTTGGGAGCTGTCGGGGCCGATCTGGGATGGTTTCCATGGATTGGAAGTGAGAAGTGTCATGTGTTTCACAAAATGCAGAGTCGCAATTACAGGAGCAAATTGTAGAAATTGGAACGAGCATGAAACTTCTCAGCGACACAACAAACAGGGCAGGTGATGCCTCAGGTTTGAACTTTTCTCTGTTCCCAGCCCTGCAGTGCCCAGTGTGACTCTGCAGGTCCCTGGAGCTCGTTCAGTGCTGTTCTCTCATGCTCACACTGACATAACAAAGCCTCTCCAGCTCGCTCTCCAAGGACACCCAGACCCTCCTGGGCCCAACAACTGCAAACCTTCATCTTGGGGAGAGGGGGGCAAGCTTGGGCAAATTCCATCCTTGCCTGGCTTCTGCTTGGGCAATTGATGCTGATATCAAAGTGGGAAGAACTCGGGAGCTGGCATTGTCCATGTTGGGATGCACTGAGGCAGGAGCCTCTGGAGCCCAGAGTGTGACCTCTGAAGGCCTTTCCAATCAATCCCTCCTTTATTCCTTTATTCCTGTCTGGTCTCTGTTTCTAGGGAGCCATTTAAGGCATCACGGAGTTATTTCAGTTAATTAAAGTCCTGTTTACTCAGCCCCCAATGTCTCAGCCCTAACCAGAGCAGCAGGAGGACCCCGTTTTGCCCTGCTGCTCCAGGTGTTGTGCCAAGCCGTGCAGTGAAGGTGTCACCAGAGCTGCCCTGGTGGGTGCCTGCGGTGGCAGCTCTGCTCCAGGAATGCAGCACGGCAGGAGGAGACCCCAGGAATCCAGGGGAGGAGTGAGGCCTCAGAAAACATGGAGCAATTGCAACACGGAGCAGTTGTTCAGCATCGCTCTGGGTGGGATTCAACTCCCTAAGCTCTGCCCAGCTCTAGGCCACCTGTCTGGCTTAAGCTGTTCCTCAAGACCACTGCAAAGCCAAAAGCGCAGAGGAAGGTTGGAAATGGAGTTGTGCCACTTCCCTCTCACAGGGATCTTAAATTTCAGGGAATCATGGAACAGTTTGGGTTAGAAGAGACCTTAAAGAACATTTAATTCCACCCCTGCCATGGCAGGGACACCTCCCACTGTGCCAGGCTGCTCCCAGCCCCAATGTCCAGCCTGGCCTTGGGCACTGCCAGGGATCCAGGGGCAGCCACAGCTGCTCTGGGCACCTGTGCCAGGGCCTGCCCACCCTCCCAGGCAGTGTCCAGCTCAGAGCAGACACCTCATCTTTCAACAGGAGGGGATGGAGAAGCCAAATCCCAGCTTTTCTGGGTAGGACTCCCGTGCAGGAGGATGTTACTGATGCCATGGAAGCTGCAGTTCCTCTGGCTTCCAGAGCAACCAGGACAAGAGGATTTGGTGGTTTCCTTGGCTGCCTGCACAGGGCAGTTTGAGCCCAGCCTGGTGGCCACAGGTCAGGCTTAAGGCACACTGGTGGGGAGGCTCAGGAGTCAGCCTGCACTGCCACAGGCTGTGGATAAACACAGGAACCGCAGCCCTGCAACGTCATTTTCCAGTGATGTCGATCTGGCACCTTCCTGCCGCACTAAACTCACTTTGAGGGAGTCAAGAGGGAAAAAAAAAAAAAANTCTGGCTTCCAGAGCAACCAGGACAAGAGGATTTGGTGGTTTCCTTGGCTGCCTGCACAGGGCAGTTTGAGCCCAGCCTGGTGGCCACAGGTCAGGCTTAAGGCACACTGGTGGGGAGGCTCAGGAGTCAGCCTGCACTGCCACAGGCTGTGGATAAACACAGGAACCGCAGCCCTGCAACGTCATTTTCCAGTGATGTCGATCTGGCACCTTCCTGCCGCACTAAACTCACTTTGAGGGAGTCAAGAGGGAAAAAAAAAAAAAAACTAAGAAAAAAAAGTAGGAAAACCAACAATGCTAAAAAAAGGCCTGCTATATTTAGGATAAAACTGAGGATGCATTGGTCAGTGTCCAAGGGAAGTGGCCCAATGACCTGATTACTGCTCAGCGAAGTTGATGGGAAAAGCTGAAACTGGAAAACTCGATTGGTTTTATGACCTTTAAGGAGTGCAGTCAGAAAAGGGAGTTTAGTACCTCTATCTTGCCATTTGTTTATAATATTAGTCATTCTTAGAAGAGGCCTGACTCATGCTGCCAGAGTTTCTCCTCCTGTATAAACTAAAACTCTGTGACATTCGGTTATTTAATTATTTTAGGCCCCTCCCGAATTAATGCTCTCCCTGAAGCGCCTTCTCCTCCCAGTGACACCAAGTCTGCACAGAACAACATCTGGCACTTGTTCCTTCCACTCCACTCCAGGCGCCTGCTGGAGAGGGCCAAAATTAGCAGCACTTTCACCCTCAGCCCCGTGCTCAGTGCCGAGGGGATGAACGTCCAAATTCTGGGATTTCAGCTTTATTTAGGGCTAGGATTTTCTGCTCTGGCACACGCTGGTATCTCTGCACTCAGAGGCACTCCAACGTGTTTATCTTCGTGCGTTTATGAGTTCATGAGCTGGGATTGGGCAATAAAGATCATTCCACCGAAATCATCACCCCCACCCCGATCAACCTGGAGATTTCACACTTGATTTTAAAAGATGAGCTGCACATCACGGCTGCGATTTTTCTGCCGATTCCCTCCTGGGTGCCACCTCTGTTTTACACGGCCGTGGAGACGGACGGTGTATTTATAAATTACAGCCTGATACCATCTGCACGGAGCCATCAGGTGTGGACTCGATGCCAGCTCGTAGCTGCAATCCCCAAACGTGCCCTTGGAGCCCTCCACGAGGAGCGTTCCGGGCGGAGACCTTCCCCACTTGGCTCCCAACCACCCCGCAGGTGTTCGGTTCAAGGAGTGTCACCAAGGTGTGAGGCAAAGAAAGCCATTCCAGCCCAGACTGGTTAATTCTTATTTTCTTTGCTGCTAATTGTACCTGCAGCAAGCAGATTCCCTCATTAGCCCCCTGGAACACCTCTGAATCCCGGGGGCTGCTTGCTCCCTTCCCGCCTCGCTTCAGGATTTTATTCCAGGCTGGAAAACTGGCCTGGCTCCAACGCTTGCAGTGCCTGGAACACAACCCTTGCACAACCCTCCCAAGGCTCCACTTTCCCCGCTGGCACCTCGGCTGGCAGCACCATCCCAGGCTGCTCCCTCTTGCCCAACACCCCTACGCGTTCCCCTGGGAAAGCTGACGGCAGCCGGGTCTGGAAAAGAAAATGATGTTTGAAAACAAAGACACGTGGCAGCGGTGGAAGGGACAGCTGAACGTGCTCGCCGAGGGAGAGAGGGATGATTGATTGCGGGGAAATCCACAATTTGATCACGGTGGAGTGGTGAAAGCAGAGAGTTGTGCTTCATTCCCCCTTAATTTCCGTGGAGCTCATCCCAGTTTCCAGTCTCAGGCAGTGGCTTTGGCTGCTCCGGAGGGATTTGAGCATCCCCGAGCGATGGCACTTGAAGCCACGGCCTGGGTTGTCCTCAGGAGCAGCCCCAAGGGTAGATTTGTCACCAGCTGTCCCCTGCCTGCTGCTAGCTCTTCCTAAATTCATCTCTGAGGGGTATGAAACTCAACCCAAGCTCTGGAGAACGGGGCAGGAATGGATCTGCCTGGTGAATGCCCAGAGCTCTGGATCAGCTCCCTGCCTCCTGAGCAACCACACCGAGCAGACAAGTCCCAGTTTAAATGGGATGCTTCCAATCCACATTATGGAGTGTCTTTAACTCATGGAATCATGGAATGGTTTGGGTGGGAAGGGACCTCAAAGCTCATCCAGTTCCACAGGGACACCTCCCACTGTCCCAGGCTGTTCCCAGCCCCAATGTCCAGCCTGGCCTTGGACACCACCAGGGATCCAGGGGCAGCCACAGCTGCTCTGGGAATTCCATCCCACCCTCATTCCTTCCCAATCTCCCATCCATCCCTGCCCTGGGGCACTGGGAAGCCATTCCCTGTGTCCTGTCCCTCCATGCCTTGTCCCCAGTCCCTCTCCAGCTCTCCTGGAGCCCCTTCAGGCCCTGCAAGAGGCTTTGAGCTCTCCCCTGAGCCTTCTTTTCTCCAGGCTGAAAAACCCAATAAACAAAATAGGAATATTAAATATATTTGTTAACAACAAATGTTATAAATACTGAATTTAAATCCCCATTTAAGACCTCCCCCTAAATGATTGACCAGAAGTTTATGACACAAGTCAGTAACTAAACATGATCTGTTTAAAGAACAGTTCCATTTAAAAAAGCAAATGCTGACAAACCATTCACGGGGGAGAAAAAAGTGCCTTTGGCATTGTATTAACGATATATTTTTAATTTCCCAGTTGCTGCAGTCTCGCTGTTTGCATTTAAGGCTGTCAGAAAGAATTGTTTAATAAGTGCCACGGAACAAAGAGTCTGGAAATCACCTCCCATGGAAAGCTAGGAAAGCTTTCAGCAAGGACCTGGAGAAAGAAAAGCCTGGTCAATACTGCTCGGAAGTGCCTGTTTGTGCTGTAATTAAAGGAATTTTAATGAATTAAACCTTCTGTGCTGCTGAATAAAGTCTCCTGAGTGAACGCAGAGGGGACTCTAGGGAACGAGGATAAAGTGGTGTCACAATTATCAGTGCAGGAATCTCTGGGAGGGTGTGCTCACTCTTTGGGATCAGCAACTTTCCAAGGCAGGTCCAGCAAAGTCTGGCCTAACCTGGCCCTAGGAAGGAAAGGCAGGAGGAGGGATGGCTGCAGGGAAATGCCTCATCCATCCTCCCACTGCAGGGAGAATCCATCCATCCCTCCATCCATCCATCCCTCCCTCCACCTATCCATCCATCCATCCATCCTCCATCCATCATCCATCCATCCCTCCATCCACCCATCCATNTACCATCCATCCATCCACCCACCCATCCATCCATCCATCTCTCCATCCATCCCTCCATCATCCATCCATCCATCTCTCCATCCATCCCTCCATCATCCATCCATCCATCTCTCCATCCATCCCTCCATCATCCATCCATCCATCTCTCCATCCATCCCTCCATCATCCATCCATCCATCTCTCCATCCATCCCTCCATCATCCATCCATCCATCTCTCCATCCATCCCTCCATCATCCATCCATCCATCTCTCCATCCATCCCTCCATCATCCATCCATCCATCTCTCCATCCATCCATCCCTCCATCCCTCCATCCATCCCCTCCTGCTCCATTTCTACTTGATCATGAATTCCATGGAAATGAAGGATGAGGGCTGAGATATTGGTAAAAATCTCTGGGTTTGGTGGGGAAACCCAAAGAATTTCAGTGATGTTGGGGTGGATTTGTTGGGTTCACTGGTTCTGGTCTGTTTTTTTCTGGTTTGGGGTTTGTTTGGTTTTTTTGGTTTTTTTTTTTCAGCACGNATTGGGGTGGATTTGTTGGCTTGACTGGTCCTGGTCTGGTTTTTTGTGGTTTGGGGTTTTTTTATTTTTTTGTTTTTTTTTTTTTTCCAGCACGGAGCCCTATCTTTATAATTAATAAAACCAAATTACAGAAAACATTATTTGACATCAGTTTCTGGACTAATCAACTGCACAGCACCAACCTGAGCCCTTTTTCCTGCTGGAGCATCTCTCCCCAGCAGGCTCTGGACAGCTTCCAGCAGGAGCAGCACATTTCCAGCCCACTTTTACATAACTTTCCTCGGCTTTGTCCTCCTTACACAACCCTGACATTTCAGCCTTTTATTGAGCAAGAGACTTGGAGGAGTCAAAGTGGCCTTGAAAAATAATCCCCAGAACCCAGCCCAGGTCTCCGGGGAGCTCCATGCCCAGGATCCTGCTCTGCTGGAAGGACCTGGGAGCTCTGGGGCAGCTTCCAGGACCTGCAGCACTCCTGTGGCCCCTCCAGGCGATCTCTCACCTTCTCTTCTACCCTGTAATTATCTCCTCACAGCCTCTGAGCTTTGTTTCCTGGTCTCATCCGGGGAGGGAGGCGAGGACAGGGCTGGGTGTGCATGGGGAGCTCTCCACGCCCTCTGGGAGTGCTGAACTTTGCAGGGAGTTGGGGCAGTGCTGGGAATTTTGGCACCTTCCACCGGAGCTGGGGCACTGCTGAACCAGTTTGAGGAGCCCTGCGCACGAGGAGGGGCGGTTTAATCAGGAGGGAATGTCATTAATCCCTCCTGGCCCTCAGCTCCTCGTGCTCAGAGCTGCTGGGGACTTTTCCTTCCCAGTCCAGCTCTTGCTGCAGCTTCTGGTCTCATCTTTGGACTGGTGGTGATGCCTCAGGTTTGAACTTTTCTCTGTTCCCACCCCTGCCCTGCCCAGTGTAACTCTGCAGCTCCCTGGAGCTCGTTCAGTGCTGTTCTCTCATGCTCACACTGACATAACAAAGCCTCTCCAGCTCGCTCTCCAAGGACACCCAGACCCTCCTGGGCCCAACAACTGCAAACCTTCATCTTGGGGAGAGAAAGGGGGGCAAGCTTGGGCAAATTCCATCCTTGCCTGGCTTCTGCTTGGGCAATTGATGCTGATATCAAAGTGGGAAGAACTCGGGAGCTGTCATTGTCCATGTTGGGATGCACTGAGGCAGGAGCCTCTGGAGCCCAGAGTGTGACCTCCTGAAGGCCTTTCCAATCAATCCCTCCTTTATTCCTTTCTTCCTGTCTGGTCTCTGTTTCTAGGGAGCCATTTAAGGCATCAGAGGCACAGGGCACCAGAGAGTGCCAGCAGCAATTCCTGGGGCACAACACCCACAGAATCCCAGCATCACTGAGGGTGGAAAAGCTCCCCAAGGTGATCGAGTCCAAGCTCTGCCCAATCNGCCCCATCCTAGCTCCCTCAGCCCCTCCTGGGGCTCCAGACCCTTCCCAGCTCCCTCAGCCCCTCCTGGGGCTCCAGACCCTTCCCAGCTCCCTCAGCCTCTCCTGCTGCTCCAGACCCTTCCCAGCTCCCTCAGCCTCTCCTGGGGCTCCAGACCCTTCCCAGCTCCCTCAGCCTCTCCTCGTGCTCCAAACCCTTCCCAGCTCCCTCAGCCTCTCCTGGGGCTCCAGACCCTTCCCAGCTCCCTCAGCCCCTCCTGGTGCTCCAGACCCTTCCCCAGCTCCCTCAGCCTCTCCTGGTGCTCCAGACCCTTCCCAGCTCCCTCAGCCTCTCCTGGTGCTCCAGACCCTTCCCAGCTCCCTCAGCCTCTCCTGGTGCTCCAGACCCTTCCCAGCTCCGTTCCCTGCCCTGGACACTCTCCAGCCCCTCCATGCCTGACTCACCGTTCAAAAAGCAAAGATTTGGAGGCCCAGGCAAATCTGGGGTGCAGAGAGGGTGGAATCACCTGGTTCTGTGGGATTCCCTGAGGGTGCTGTGACCAGGAGGGGTGGGAGGGATCTGAGCACCAAAGGCACCAAGCTCCTCCATGCCTGGAGCCACCTCACAAAATGATAAAGATTTTGGGGAGAGTGAAGAAAAGAAAATCCCTGATCATTGTGAAGCTGCTCAGACCAAGAGTTTCAGGGTTCCTAAAGCCAGAGGGGAGGGGGAAAAGAAGTGTTGGGTGTGTGGGAAGGGAGAGAGCCTGTTGTGAAGACGGGAAAGATCTCCTCGAAGGGTGCCAGCGTGGCTCCAGGCACTCTGGGCTCCCTGCTGTGGCTGTGCATGGCTGGGATGAGGAGCTTGGATGGCAAATGTGGTCTGGGAAGGGAGGACGATGCTGGGAGGGACTGGCAAACACCTCCAAACAGCCCCAAGGGCTGGGATTCAGGCCCTGCCTCTCATTAGCAGCAGCTCCCTGCTTCCAGGCCCTTTACAGGATGGAGGGGTTTAAGAACACATTTTACCATCCATTTAATGTAACAATATTAAGCTCGATTTGGCAAGGCCGCTTCAGACATAAAACTTTAAAATGAGCTTTTTCAGAGCATAAAATCACAATTGGTCCTGCTAGTAAAAGGATAAAATAAATGTCTATTCACCCTAATTGCTGTCAAACTTGTGATTTTTTTGTTTTGTTTTCTTTTATATGTAGTAAAGCCAACGTGGTTTTATTGTATAGGGTGCAAACGCTCACCGTGTAATATTATAAATCCTGCAGAGAATTAAGCATCTGCACATTTTTCCTGGCTGTTTCTTGCTTTAACTCGAAACGTCTGCGAGCCCTGGCACGAAAGGGAAGTCTGTGGGCGAGCCTGATCCCACCTCTTTTCCAGCCCCACTCTTTCCGAGCCCTTTGCTGGCAGCAGGGATTTGGGAGGCCGAGAGCAGCTGATGACAAACTCAGCAGCATGTGAGGGTGTCAAAAAAGGATTCTGATAGAGAACACTCGTGGGGTTTATCCACCTCATTATCCCAAAGGCTGGAAGGAGCCAACCTCCTGCGAGCTCCAGCTGGAAAATGAGGATTCTTAGATCAGCTCCTCCTGCCTCCGAGCCAGTGTGGGAACTGTTGGATCCATGAGCTGAGACCTCTGACCTTTGCTAAACTCTGCTTTGCTTAATGGATCTCCCTGTGGTTCTAGAACAGCTCTTCCTGCTGCAATTCCATCAGAAATTCCTACTCTGTCTCCACCTTCTCCCTGAGAACCTCTCCAAGGAATTGTTGGATCCATGCAATTCCATCCGAAATTCCTGCTCTGTCTCCACCTTGTCCCTGAGAACCCCTCCAAGGAATTGTTGGATCCATGAGCTGAGATCTCTGACCTTTGCTAAACTCTGCTTTGCTTAATGTGGGTCTCCCTGTGGTTCCAGAACAGCTCTTCCTGCTGCAATTCCATCCGAAATTCCTGCTCTGCCTCCACCTTGTCCCTAAGAACCTCTCCAAGGGATTGTTGAGCTGAGACCTCTGACCTTTGCTAAGCTCTGCTTTGGTTGACCTCAGGTCTCCCCGTGGTTCCAGAACAGCTCTTCCCACTGCAATTCCATCCAAAATTCCTGCTCTGCCTCCACCTTGTCCCTGAGAACCCCTCCAAGGAATTGTTGGATCCATGCAATTCCATCCGAAATTCCTGCTCTGCCTCCACCTTGTCCCTAAGAAAGGAATTGTTGGATCCAAGAGCTGAGACCTCTGACCTTTGCTAAGCTCTGCTTTGGTTGACCTCAGGTCTCCCCATGGTTCCAGAACAGCTCTTCCCGCTGCAATTCCATCCGAAATTCCTGCTCTGCCTCCACCTTGTCCCTGAGAACCCCTCCAAGGAATTGTTGAGCTGAAACCTCTGACCTTTGCTAAGCTCTGCTTTGGTTGACCTCAGGTCTCCCCATGGTTCCAGAACAGCTCTTCCCGCTGCAATTCCATCTGAAATTCCTGCTCTGCCTCCACCTTGTCCCTACAAGAACCCCTACAAGAAGCTCTGAGGGTTTGGTGGTGCCCTGGCAATGTCCCACTGAGGAATGTAGCAGGAATTGCTCTGTTTCACCAGGATGTAAATAGAGGGAATGCAAAAGGAAACAGCCCTGGCAGGCTCCAGGTGATCCCAGACACATCCCAAGGATGGAGGGGGGTGAGATAACCTGGAGCAAGCCCCCAGCAATGCTTAATCAAAGCAGTGACCACCAAAAGAACGAAAACCCTCTGAGTTATTGTTGTGTTTCTTCCCCTTGAAGGCTTCTCTGAGCTTCCAGAGCCAATCCAGCTGCCCACAGGAGTCATCCAGGGATGACCATCCCGGAGATGGGAAGAGGAAAATGGAATATGTGAAATTTGCAGGTTTTTTTTTGGAAAACAGCACAGAATTTGTCTGAGCTGGGGCTGGAGGAGCTGGGACAGACAGTGTGTGACAGAACCCTGCTCCTGTCTCTCCTCCTGCTCCCAGCACCTCTGCTTTTGCTTTTCCAGTGCCTCAGACAGAAATATTCCCCTTCCCTTTGCTTTCATGGCAAACGATGCATTTGCTCACCGGGAAATGGCACAAATTTGCTGCTCAGGAGCAGCTCTGGGCTCCTGTGGGAGAGACAGAGCCTCAGCAAGGATCCTTCCCCAGCGCCGTGCCAGGCCTCTCCCGTCAGCAGCCTCTTCTTTCCAAAACAATTTCGTCATTTCCCTTATTTACTTCGTTATCACTTCAATCTGCAAATGAGGTTTCAGTCGAGGCTGGAAAAAATAGAAAGAGCCTTCTCTCCACCTTGGAGTTTTTCATTAGTTTCTTCCAATCTTGCAAAAATAATTATGATGGGTTTCTCAAAACTTTTACTATTTTTTTTTTAATCTTTACCAGTTCAAATGCTGCAGAAATTAGAGATTTTGTAGAATTACATTTAAAATTCAATTCAGGTGATTCACACTGCCTTTGCTCCTGTTGCTCCTGATGGGATTCTTTGGGAAGGGAGGATTTTTCCACCCCAAACTGGATGTATTTGCACATTTCCAGCCTCCCAGCCAGCCCCAGCACTGATAAGGGCTGAGATTTGCACTGTGTTGTTCTTCCACTAGATGTCCCAGTAAATATTATTTACATGGATCAGGATTGAAGGATTTCCCTGGAATTCTGGTTTTGGTCCACCTTTAGGGGCTCCTCCCTGGTGGTGGACTTTTTAAGCCACAGGCTTTGGAATGAAAAGAGGGAAAATGGATTTAGATAATAAAACCCACATAAAACCCACTTTTACAAAAGTGGGAGGATGCTGAGGGCGTTTCCTGGTGATCAATGGAACCGAAATACAAACAAATAACCTGAAATATTTATCCCAACTAATGACAGCTCCTCCTTTCATGGAAAATTAGTGGAATGGAATTCCAGCAGGAGCAGCAGCAGCCCATGTCAGGACTGGTTGGTTCTTCCAGCTGGGAAGCACGAGGGACATTAATCATGGAATTATGGAGTGGTTTGGGTCAGAGGGATTGTGAATCCTGTCCAGTCCACCTTCCACAGCCCCAGGGTGCTCCAGCCTGGCCTTGGACAGTGCCAGGGATGAGGCAGCCACAGCTGCTCTGGGAATTCTGTGAGGGGTTAAAGGGTTCTGCCTCTGGTGCAAACTGGGGTTGGGAAAAGGATTTTGCTGTGAAGTGAAAGGAAAATGAGAGACACAGAATTGTGCTGGAATCATCTTCTCCTGCTCTTTGTCCACACAAGGAGGGTTCTGACGGAGTCACTGTCCCAAATCCCAGCTCTCTGCTCCCCTCCTGGCACTGGGACACTGCCCAGGGGACAGGGAACAGGAATGGCACTGCCCAGCCTGGCTCCATGTCCCAAATCCCAGCTCTCTGCTCCCCTCCTGGCACTGGGACACTGCCCAGGGACAGCAGCAGGAATTTCCCCGGCAGCAGGACCTGCGGGATGTGCTGAATTTAACCCCTTCCTTCCCGCTCCCGAGCGGTCCGGGAATGCTGGAGCAGCCCCTGGCACTCGGCTCGTACCCGGGATGTGCTACCCCCGCCCGGGACTGTGAAATCAGAGCTGCTGGGGCCGCTTTGATCCCTTTTGTTCCCTCGTGGTGGTCCAGCCCCAGCCTGCCACGAGCACAAAAAACTCCTCACTTGTTCCTTCTTGCCGAGCTCCTCGCTGTCCTTCAGCAGGGGAAGGCTCGAATGAGACGCTGCCACTGCCTGGGGGCAAAAACGCAGAGCAGACAAAGCCAAATCCCCCCAACCCAGCCCCCAAAATCCCCCCCAAACAGCTCCAGGTGCAGAACATAACGCGCTGAGGAGAAACATGTGAAACTGTGTTCCTTTTTGAGCTGGAATTAAAGGAATTGGATTAATGATTATTTAAGTAGACACACATGAAAACAGATTGACTGCAGATAGGAAACAGGTGAGTGCAAACAGGATGGGTGATAAGGGGACAGGTGGGGTGATTAAATTGCTTTTTAAAATACAGAAGAGGTGTGTGAGGTACGGAGGAATGGAAGTGCTGTGGTTTAGCATGGCTGGCTTTAATTTTGGCTCCACACGAGCACAAAGCTGTCACATAAAAGGAAGATGCTCAGAGAGAAAGGCTGAGCCTTCCTAGAACTGACAGAATTCGTCTCTCCTGGAATTACCCCCCTGGAGCTTCATCCAATTTAAGTTTTGCACCCAACTCACTCTCAGGTCAAGGCAGAGAAGAAACATTTGCCAGAGCATCCCTAAAGCTGATAAGAGGGGAAGCCAGGAGGAATCAGCCCCTCTGGGGGCTGTGCCCTCATCCCAGGTCAGACACCTGCACAGGTAAAGTCAGCAGCAAGTCCTGACCGTCATTCCTCCAGAAAAAAATGCAAATAAATCACCAACAATCCTGAGGATGGCTTCAATCACCCTCTTTACACATCTCCCTTCCCTAGAGAAAATCTCTCCTGGAACATTCCAGTTCAGCCTCTTGTTTTCCTGGTGCTCAGCAGGATGATGCTTGGGAACGCTTGGAAAGGGCTGGGATTGTTTTGGGGTTTTTTTTTTTAATATCCTGGGAGAAACGAAACCAACTGACAAAATGTGGAAGCTCTGAGTGGAAAATCATGTCCAGACTTGTCTGCAGAGAAAAAACCGACAGCGATAACAAGGCAAATGCTGCAATTTCAGGTTTATGTTTCATTCATGGGGCAGTGGGGAAAAAAGCCCTGCTCAGCTTTTAAACCTGTCCTCTGTCTGCAGGCAGCAATCCCAGACTCGCCATTAGTTGTGCACTAAAAGTCAGGAGAAGATGGGAGCAGACAAAATATGGGATGAGAGCGCAGTGGCTGGAGGATGAGGGGATGATTTCTGTGCTGTTGCTCTGGTCTAACGTGATAGAATAACCTAAAAAGGGCTGGGGCACCCAGACAGGCTCCGGGAGCTTCCAAAGTGGAATTAAAAATGGACAATGTGTTTTCCCTATTTCCCTGGGCTCACTTTTCCTTAGCTTTGAATCCTGGGTATCCTCTTCCATCTCTCAACACAGATCTTCAGCCAAATAATATCCAGGAAAAGCATTGGGAAGCTCATCAAGGAGGAATGAGGTCCCTGAGTCTCTGTACCTGCCACTGCCTGGCTCAGGATTTGATGGATCAACAGTGCCAAGGAGCAGAGGATCAGCACTGGGAATTCCCAGCCTGGATAAATCACAGTTACATCCCATCCTCAGGCTGGGGAGAGAGAATTGTGAGGAACAAACTGACGGAGATGGGGAGAGAACAGGAAAATTAATGTTTCTTTAAGAAATTTTTCTTTAATTCCTTTTTTTTTTAAACCCTCATAATTCCGTTGCAGAGTCCTTGGTAAGAGCATGTGGATTTATCTGTGGTGATGGAACAGCTTCAATCCTTGGGAATCTTTCCTGGTCTTTAAAAACCGAGGGTTAGGATTTGCCTCCCCCATGGGAGGGTGAATCATTCCAGGTCTGCCAGCTGGGATGATCCATGGAAAAGGACATTTCCATGGGGGAACAGCCACCCCGTGGGTCTGCAAAGAATCGAGTGCAAGGTCCCAAAGGACAACCAGGAATCACACCAGAGGTCACAACTGCATTTCCAACCCTACAAGAAACCTTGGGTGGATTTAACCTCCAAAAGATAATTAGGTGCTAATTAACACCTAACAAACGACAGGGATCAGCACTGCTGGAACCAAGGGCACCTCCAGGATGGATTTCCAGCCTTGGCTCAGCCCAATATTTTGCTGTGGGTTGTTCTTTTTTTTATTATTATTATTTTTCTGGTATTTTTTTTTTCTTCCCTGAATCCCATTTTGCTGCAGGGAGGCACTCTGGGATGCAGGAGGGAATGGATTGGAGCAGCTCCCATCCTGAAAGGAGGTGGTTAAGGAATGGGGAGAGATGTGGCTCTGATAAACAAGGCCCAGCTTGCGTTTGGGGTGGCACCTGGCCGGGAGGGAGCTTTGTCCAACAGCTTTTCACCACCCAACAAGTAATCCAGCAGGTTCTCAAGTTCTCGATGCATTTAAGAATGCCAGAGGACAGCAGAATCAAGGAATGGTTTGGGTTGGGGAGGAGAAAACCCAAAATCCGAGCGGATCGTGGAAAGTTGCGTCAAAATCTGTCATTCCCAGTTTGCATCCTCACAAAACCTCTCTGTCCTCTGCGAGGTCAGGTGCTGGAGTTGGAGCTTTTGGGCAGACCAAGCAATCCTCGGCTCACACACACACAACACTCCCTGGGTGTTAGGTGACAAAGTGTTCCTGGATGTCACCAGGGCGTGGCTTTGATCCCTGCACTAGCCAGGCCCAGGCTCTGTGAGCAATTAAAGCTTTATCCTGCCCTAAAAATAGCCCCAGGTCAGGACAGGGTCAGGGAGAAACTCTTCAGCCCTGCCGGAATTCAAGAGATTGATGCAAGAATTTGGATTTTTGGGAGTTTCTTTCCAAGCCTTTAAAATCAATGCCCAACCAAGGCTGACACTTTATCCTGTCGTGGATCCACTTTCCATTCACCAGCCACTTAAACCCCCAAAAACGGCCAAGGGAAGCCTTTCAAAGCATCCATCAGCTCTAAGTGCTGAACTTTTCCTGCTCTTCCCTCTGCATTTCCACCGGGAAGGAGAACCAGTGGATTCCCCAGGGTTCACCCCAGGAATGAAGCATTTTAGTGGAAGGAGCTGTAAAGCTTCACCTCTGTGGCTTGTAGGGTTCAATAACAAAACTGATCCAGCAGCTGAAATTTCTGACTTTCCATCTTTTCCACGGCCCAGCTCAGCCCTCTCTGCCTGTCCTGGCTGGGCACAGGGGCTCGCTGTCCACCCTGGTGTCGATTTTTTGATTAAATTGGGGTTTTTCAGTTTCACTGTGGTTGAGGGCATTAAAACCAAACCCTCTCAGTGACTCAGGCAAGCTGCAGTTGGGCTGCAGAGTGCTGAACTCTCCCTCCCCATCCCCTGCAGTAATTCTTGCAGAGATCATTATGATCCTTCCAGATGTTGGTGTTTTCCAGGCCCTTTCTGAGCACAGCTGGAATCCATGGATCCCAAACCCACATGGAGGAGGAACTCAGCTCTGCCCTGCCACAATTAGCTTAACGACTCTGAATAATTAAGAGGGATTTGCTGCAATAAAGGGAAGGTGTCACAAGAAGCAGAACTTTGGGACAAGCCCCACGTTTGTCCCCCACACTGCCATCCCACAAATCAAAAACTGTCCTTATTGGGATGCATTTGAAATAATTCCCGAGGTTTCCAACACGACCGTGAAGGTTTTCCTTTTTTTCTTTCTGCTTTGTTTCAGCAGCAGCAAACCCCAGGGTGAGGATTCTCTTTGCACTCAATTTCTCTTTGCTCATCTCTGGCTTTGTTTGGAGAGTGGATTTGCCCTCGTTGCTCCGTTGAGTTTTGACCACAAAAAATATCAAATGCTGAAAAATGGAAGTCTGCAAAATGAAAGGCATGGTGCTGAATCCTTTCAGGGCTAAACAAACCCAGCTGCTCTGGGATTTCCAGAGTAAAAATAGAATTTGCTGTCAGTTATGGGTCCAGATTAGGTGGAAGGGGAGGACAGCATTATTTATTTATCCCTTCTTGTTAATTAGCTGCAAGTGCCCTCACAAAATTGGATAATTCTCCTCTGAGCAGCCTGGGAGCTCCTGGGACAGAGGAGACCCTGCAGTGCTTGGGAAGGAGCACAGCCAGGGAAAGGGAAAGGGAACTTCCCAATCCCCACTGACTTCGGATTTTACTCCCTTGTGAATGAGCAGATCCTTCCTATCCCATTTTAGTCCTTTCCTTGGCTCAGGGGGGACATTCCCATGCCCTGCTGGGCATCCTGGCCAGGCTGAGGCAGAACTGATTTGTGGTGATTTATCCTCACACCAGCAATGCTGATTTTCCCTCCCTTTCCCTGGCACTGCGATCCTGGGGGGATCCTGGGCGCCTTCCAAACGCTCCAGCCCTGGGAAACTGCCGAGGGAAAACCACAGGGACTCTCCTGGAAGTCAGGCCCTCACCTGGGATTGCATTTTGAGCTGGAAACATCCTGGTGTGGCACCCTGGGGGTCCCACAGAGCTGTTCTTGCCCGGGGAGCTCTCTCCTCTCAATCTCTCATGTCAGGAAAAACAACGAAGAAACTTCTCTGCTGCTTCAGGTTTATTTATGATATCTTATCAAAGGTTCAGGAGCAGCCTCTCTGCTGCTTCCAGGTGCACAAATGGCCACAGAGGCTGCTTACAGAGAATTTATATCGTTCTTATCATCAAATAGGAANTATAGAGCAAAACCTAAAACCACAAACCCATTTTCTGTGGGCACAAAACAACTTTCTCTTCATTTCTTTGGTGCTCTCAGCTCACCCAGCAGTGGGAGCAGCTTTTCCCATGGCTCGGTTCATAGGCTGAGCCTTCCTGTGGGGCTTTAGGGATGAAATTTGTCCCTAAAAGATCAAAGAAAGCTTTTTGGCTTTCCTGGGTTCCAACATCCTGGGATATAAAACATTCTGTGTTCCAGGAAGGGCCCCTGGGGTGGCACTGGCTTTGTCCCACTGACAGTGGCCTGACCTCTGCTCCTTGGATTTGTTGTTATCAGGCCACGGTGACAAGTCAGGGCTTCCAAAGGAAATAAACAGCTTTTGGCTCCTCGTTTTCAGCTTTGCCCTCAGCCTGAAGGAGAACTACTCCTTTCCTCGGGGCTGGAGAGCTTTTGGAGTGAATCTCTTCCTCAATTCCCTGGTCTAAGGACTCTCTTCCCTGGAGAATATTTTTCTCTTGACACCCATCCTAAGTCCCAGGGCAAAAAGCAGCAGGTCTGGACAGGAGAGGGAGGGGAGCAGAGCCTCTTTGCTGCCAGGCAGCATTTTATCCTGATCAGACAGGGAGATAAAGCCTCTGCTCCCAGTCAGAGGATCGCACTGGAAGTGGAAGTGACGGCCACACATTCCCTGGTGCTCTTTGTGGGTGATTTATCACCAGAGCTGTTCGTTTTCCCTCGTTAGCTGGAGTGGAAATCCAGAATAAATAGAAATTAATCGTGTAGGAGGTAGTGAGAAAAGGGTGTGTCCTGAGCTGAGAACAGTAAAAATAAATCTCCCAACTGTGGCATGGTGTGTTCATAACCACATCACACTCTGGAAAGGGAGGATAAAAGACAGAGAAAAGGAAGAAAAATGATGATTTCTGATTTATAGCAGAGTGGGTGAAATTGGGGTCTGGAAATCAATGATTTTCCAGCTCTTGCTCAGCACCTGATGCTCTTTGGCCACCAGGGCAAAACTGGGTGACAACTGCAACAAGGCTGAAGGATTTTTTTCCCAGAGCAGCTGTGGCTGCCCCTGGATCCCTGGCAGTGCCCAAGGCCAGGCTGGACATTGGGAGCAGCCTGGGACAGTGGGAGGTGTCCCTGCCATGGCAAAGGTGGAATAAGGTGGAATTTAGGTCCTTTCCAACCCAAACCAGTTTGGGGTTCTGTGGTTCTTCAGGAACCTCAGCTGCTGAAAAGAGGAGATATTTTACAGCTGCCACATGGCTCAGGTGAGCCCAAATTTAAGATGTTCAATAAACTGCGATCTGTAACCTCAATTCCACATCAGAAGCCGAGAAACCCGTGCCAGCATGGATTAGCCATTATTCAGTATATTCCTCCTCATCATTTTGACATCTTTGGGAAAAAACCACCAGAACAAGAACAAGCCGAGCTCGTTCTGAGGAAGATTTGTGTTTGCTCTTCGCGGCTGAGCCTCGCTCAGCACAGCTTTGTTGCCAGGCCGGGCTTTGTCCTCCCTCAGCTCACTTTTCACATCCTGATTCAACAAAGCCCTAAAGCCTGAGCAATCAGAGCTGCTCCCTGCTGAACCTGCTGCCCAGAACCCCCACGGGGAAGGAGAAGTGGCACCAGGAGCGCAATGGAATGCGGTGCAGCCTTGGGATTTGCTTCTGCCTCTCGCGGTGATCCCAAGTTTTCCTTGGGAAGGAAAGCGCCCAAGCTGTGCCAAGCCGTGGAGAGCAGAGCCTGGAATGTGTCACAAGCAGTTTTTACAGGATTGGGGCACTCCAGAACAGGCAGCACCAGCGGGAATTGGACCCCAACGGTGACATTTCTACACCAGAAAATCTGCTTTTCGCTGCCATGAGTGACAGGGAGTGGTGATTCCCTCTTTTAGGCTTTGGATGAAGGAATTCAGCTTTGCACAGCAAATGCCATCATTTTAGGGAAGCAAATTTCAGCCTCAGCTTGGGCTTTCCCCATTTTTTTGGTATTTTTTTCCCGCAGCCAATGGCCACGAGGAACATTTTGCTGTCAGGAAATGGACAATAAGGGATAAAAACATCAAGGGGGACTATCCATGCTCACCAGAATTAGCATCTATCCTTTTCATTGCTTCTTTCTTGTTATAAATGCATATTTATATTTTGCAAATATTAAAATGAATGTCATATGTGTAATGTAAGAAAATGAAGTGGTATGAAAATATTTCATTTCAAAAAGTAGTGTGATGTCTTGGGATTATATCATATGTAGAATGTTTCTTTATGTAGTAAACTAAGGATAGCAAAGATGAGCAAGGAAATTCCCCAAATTCCTGTCAGAGGAAGACTTGGGACCCAAAGAGATACCAGAAAAGGAATATTTGAATGATGCACAGAAATCTATGAATATGTCTGAGACTCGGGCATTTAACAGAAGAGGTTTGCTAGCTAAGGTGTGCCCCTGGCATCGTGCCAAGCACCCGGCCGTATTAACTCCGTGCTTTATTTCTATCTCCTATTGTCCCTTTTATTAAACCCCTTATTAAACCTTTTTAAAAATTTACCAGGAGTGAACCTCGTTTTTCACATTTCTCATCCCTAGTCCTGTGTTTTCCCTATCAATTCCTTCCTGCTCCTCCCCGAGCACAGAGCAGACTGCGTGAGGTGCGGAGCAGGGGCAGCTCCGAGCTCTGGGGTGCTGGAATCCCCCTGGATCCGTCAGATCCCGCTGACACAGCCCAGGAAGAGGCAGAACAAAGGGATCTGAGCCTCCTCTCCGAGGTGTCCTCCTGCCATCTCACGCAGGAGGCAAAATCTCCTCCAGGAGAGCAGCCCAGCCCACGGCTGTTGGGAGCGCGGATTTTCCGGATGACTGCGAGTCTGTAACCCGCACCTGAACCTCGCTGGTGGCTCAGCCTGTGGGAATTGTTTTGGCGGAAGGCGAGACCCGACAGGTCCCTGCTGACTGCAGCAGGAAGGCTCCGACAGCCAGAGGTAATTCAGGAAAACCCACGGCTCGTCCTGCCTCCGCAGCCTGTGGGAGCCTGGGGAGCGCTGAGGGGGCTCCCACTGCTTCCCCTCACCCTGCAGGAGGAGGAGGAGGAGGAGGAAACCCCCTCGAGGCCCCCTCAGTTCCCCCCCGACTCCCTTTTTTCTGGGACAGGTTTGCATCGCTCTCACTTTTAATCCAGAGAGGTCCCAGCATTTCCAAGCCTGAGCATTTCAGGGTGACAAGAGGAAGAGGCTGAGAGGGAAATGCCTTGGAGGAACATTGCCAGTTGGAACAAGAGAGAAGGTGAACGCCAGATTTCCTCCTCACTCATCCATTATTTGCATATTAAAAAGGCCAAGACCCTCCTACGAAGTCCCACATTGCGTTCAGGACACTTCTCCCTCCTCTGTTTTGTTCTGACTTCGGTTGGAAATTGTTGGAGAAGATGAAACAGGGAAACCTTAAATATTCTGAAAATATGAAACCTGTGAGTGAAGTAGAAATGAAAGCTAGCTTTGAGATCTAGGATGCTGAGGCATCAGTTACTGAACAACCCAAAAACAATGGGCTAGGCAGCTGAAGGAGAATCCCTGTTGATTGAACAATGTCCTTAGCAGATAAAGAGATGCTTCTGCAAGCAGAAGAGTCCAAGGTTCAAGACTCTGCCAGTTTGGCAGGGAAGACAAAAAGAGTTTAGAAAGTAGCTTTTAGAAGTTCAAATGTAACACAGGATGGAAATGTAGTAGTTTTGATATATGTAAATTCTATAAGATTTGTGTCTTTTACTGGTTGGATGCTGTTAGATTACCATATTCAGTATAGGAAAGGATATAATGTCATGTAACCAGATTTTAGTCCTCTCTAAGGCATGCTTCAAGCTGTGGCTGGCAGCTGAAGCAAAGCTCTTGTACCCACGACCTGTGCAAATAAACCTCCTGCTTCAGGAGCTGCCTTAGACTGCAGAGATCTCTTGCTGTCCTCGTCCCGTCTCTCTCCCTTTATTTTTTCCTGCAGTAATGAATTGCAGGAAAAGATTCTTTCTCCTGGAAGTTCTGCCTTTGCACTGTCAGAAATGTCATCTGTGAATGGCTCACGGCCAGGAGCTGCAGAATCGATGCCCTGGGAGAGCTCTGTCCTTGTGCCCAGGGGTGACTGCAGGGGGACAGGAGGGCCACACACAGTTGGGAAAGGAGTGATGCCCGTGACAGGGAGCTCCCAGAAACATCTGGAAACACTGGACAGGAGAAATATTTCTATAAAGAAGCTTCTGCCCTCGTGGTGTCCAGAACCAAAATGAATCGTGAACAAAACGAGCTCATTTTGATTGTTTTGGTGATTTGGAATGGGCTACCCCAGGGAGGTTTAGAGAAAAAAATGAGCTCATTTTGATTGTTTTGGTGATTTGGAATGGGCTGCCCCGGGGAGGTTTGGAGAACAAAACGAGCTCATTTTGATTGTTTTGGTGATTTGGAAGGGGCTACCCCAGGGAGGTTTGGAGAACAAAACGAGCTCATTTTGCTTGTTTTGGTGATTTGGAAGGGGCTGCCCCGGGGAGGTGTGGAGTCTCCATCCCTGGAGGTGTCCAAGGAAGGCCTGGACATGGCACTCAGGGCTCTGGGCTGGGGACAAGGTGGGGATCAGGCAGAGTTTGGACTCAGTGATCTTGGAGGGCTTTTCCAACTTCAGTGATCCTAGGATTCTGCTCTCCCAGTTCCCTCTCACGGGTAGAAGTCATCTCTGCAAGGCTCTTCCTTGGGAGTGTGATAATTCACTTATCCATTTGGGATCCTTTCCGTTCCTAAAGAGATGCAGGCCCTGCAGGAGCCCCTGTGTGCCCTGGGGACAGAGAGCTCCTGCCAGCCCTGCCCGGGGAGCGGAGCACGTCTGGCTGCTGTTCTCAGCCCCACAGCTGGGATCCTGGAGTCATAGAAGGGCTTCGGTGGGGTCATGGAAGTGTTGGAGTCATGACAGGGTTTGGGTTGGGGTCATGGAAGGGTTTGGATTGGGGTCAGGGAAGGGTTTGGGTTGAGGTCATGGAAGGGTTTGGATTGGGGTCAGGGAAGGGTTTGGGTTGAGGTCATGGAAGGGTTTGGATTGGGGTCAGGGAAGGGTTTGGGTTGAGGTCATGGAAGGGTTTGGATTGGGGTCAGGGAAGGGTTTGGGTTGAGGTCATGGAAGGGTTTGGATTGGGGTCAGGGAAGGGTTTGGGTTGAGGTCATGGAAGGGTTTGGATTGGGGTCAGGGAAGGGTTTGGGTTGAGGTCATGGAAGGGTTTGGATTGGGGTCAGGGAAGGGTTTGGGTTGAGGTCATGGAAGGGTTTGGATTGGGGTCAGGGAAGGGTTTGGGTTGAGGTCATGGAAGGGTTTGGGTTGGAAGGGCCCTCAGCCCTGTTCCACCCCCTGCCATGGGCAGAGGTGCCTCTCTCCACATCAGGTTGCTCCAAGCCCCATCTAACCTGGCCCTGAGCACTTCCAAGGATCCCTTCTCCATCCAGAACCTCTTTGCTGACCTCATCCTGGCCTCCCGTTTCCAGTTTACCCAAATTTGGGTCATTCCAGGAGTTTCCCTGCTTCTCCTGCCCTCGCTGTTCTCAGGTTCCTCAGCAAACAGATTCATTCTCTGTTCCAGCTCTTCCTTACAGAGCATTTTGAGAGGCTTCCCAGTCCTTTCCCACTCCCCACCTTCCTGATGCTTCTGGAATCCATCTTTTCATGGAGAAAAAAAGGGAAAACTGAAACAATTTGTGTTTGTCACCTCTATACAGCACTCACAGAACAGTCGATTCCCATTGAACACCCCCTTGGAAAAACATTTAAAATCCCTAAACCTTGTAGGAGCCAAAATCAGAGCTGTTTAATCACTGAGCAGAAGAGAATAAACTTCTCTTCAGACCCACACAGTAAATCCTTTAAGGAGTTCCAATGCATTTATTAGAGAAAAGAGAAAAAGTTATGGATGTTTCAGAGGTCAGGAGAAAATGCCTGGGAGACTCATTCCAGCTGATCCATGCAGGTCACTGTTTATATTTTTTTGCTATTTATGTGTGAAATGTTCTTTGAATGAAAGGCATTATCTGACAATTTACTGCTGATTTTCTCCAAAAGGTGGGAAAATGGATATTCCAAAGGTCTGGGTCTCCAGACAAGAGAACAGGACTGAAATCAATTCAATGAGGTTTTTTTTTTTTCCTGGGAAGTTTGGGGATGGTTTTTGTGGGTGAAAACAAAGGAAAAAAAGAAGGGAGGCGGCAAGAAAGGAGGGAATTCAGAGACAGAGATTTCTGCCTGAGGAATTCTGTGAGGGTGACACTTTCCCTGTTTCACAACTCTTCCTGTGATGGCCAAAAATTGCTCCGAGTTGGACCAAGCAATGCTTTTGCCACCAGCTCTGTGTTTATAACCCATAATTACTGATTTCCCTCTTGCTCATCCTGGTGATGGGAACATTTGGGGAGCAGGAACGGCAAAGATGGAAGGAGGAACAGCAGAAGGAATCCAGCAGAAATGGAAGATTTGCTTTTCTGTTTTGCCGAGGCAAAGCTCCTGTGTGTTAATTAATGTTCGTTGTGGATTAAATAATCTGAGGGAAGCAGGGATCTGTCTCCAAATGTCAGAAAAGGATTCCTGTTCTCCACTTCTAAACTTTATCAGCTTCCAGCTCAGTGTCAGGCGATCCTGGATAAATGGGAGGGCCAAGCCTGGCAGTTTGGGGAAGTTTCCCCTCGGGATGTGGCCAGGGAGAGCCCAGGGAAGAGTTGTCCCCATGAAGTCCTTGAGAAAATATTCCTGCTTTTTTCATCCTCAAGGAGAGGTGAGGGGAGATTTAGGAAAACTCAGGATTTTCCTTGTCTGCCCAGCAGTTTTTGGGGATAGTTCTGTCCGAGATGGGAGTTTGGGTCCATCCTGCAGCAGGGACATGGAAAATCTCTGCTGAGAGAGCTTTTCTCCCCTCTGGAATGGGAAAAGGATGGAGATTTGCAGATGGGGCCTTATATTTCAATCAAAACAGACCTTACAGGTCCTGAATGCCACAGAATTGGGACCAAATAAGTGGCAAGAAAGTTGAGAGTTTTCTGTTGTTATTTGCTCTGATATTTTTTTATAGGAGCATATTCTTTATGAGCTCTTGGAAAAGTAATTTTTGAAGCAAAAGGAAAAAAAAAATCACGTTGGACACTTCAATTTCTTCTTGAAAGCACTTCAAATCTCTACTTTTAGGTGGCTAAACCAGAATAAAAATAATTATCACACACGACAATTTGCAAAGCTTTTAATTAGCAAAACTACCAGGAGGAGAAAAAAAAAAAAGTGAGGGAAGAAAAAAAGCAAAAATCTCAAGAAAACTTGCAACAGGTTTTCACTAAGCATGGGTGGAGTGGAAAAAGTGAGCCAAGATAATTACCCACACTTAGTCATAAGGAGCAGGAAACACAGTAAAAGAAAAAAAAATCTAATTGGAGCTGTTTTTCATATA
>VZRF01003197.1:78943-103456 GCA_013396875.1 Vireo altiloquus
TTCATATATATATATATATATATATATTAAGGTGTTAATTTCCATCACATCATACAATGCAAGAACTGGGGATTGGGAGTGCAGGATCCTCGGCCTGCAGATGAAATGACAGAAAAAAGGGCAAATTAAATGTTCACCCAGCAGCTCTGGCAGGGTTTGTGCTCGTGGAGGCTTCGTCTCTTTGCTTTCTGACAGGAGCTGCTGCCATCTGGACAGAGGAACAGAGGAGAGACAAGAGCAGGGCTGCAAAGCCACCAGGACAGAGGAGGTTGTTGGAGTCAGGAAAAGCTTGGGAACTTTTCCTGCTCCTCTGGGTGTTTGTTTCACCCTCAAAGCTCCACAAAAAAGGCTTGGCCTGCGAACCAAGCTCGTGGGAGCATTTACCCCCAATTCTGGGTGAGCTGAGAGCACCAAAGGAATGAGGAGATGTTGTTTAGTGCAGCACAGAGTGTGGAGTTGGAGTTTTTAGGTTTTGCTATATATATTATATGGGACCAAGATGGAGATTTTAGGGTGTCAGTGCCTTGTCCTTCTCCTTCTTCCCTCTTCTCCTTCTTCTTCCCTTTTCTGTGACCTCAGTTCCTATCATGTAGCAATTGGCAGAGAGAATTTAGTGTAGAGGAGACATGTCAGTGAGGTTGATATTCACTGGTTTTGGGGACAAAATAAGATAGGTAAAGTTTTCTAACTGGTTGATAATAGATATAAAAGCTACCTGCTTTGGGTAGCCATTGCCATTCTGCCCTCGTGTTCCTGGAGGTCACAGCACAGTCTGTGCCTCCCAAACTTTGATAAGAACCAGAAATAAAGAAGCTTTGAAACAGCAGAAAGAAGCTTCATTTCATCTTTTTGGGACATGGGACACTGAAATAAGGAACAGAGCAGGGCCAGGAGTCAGGGTGCAGAGAAGAACATCTCCCCGCTGACAGAGGTGACAGCAGAGAGGTCCCTGTTTGGTACAGAGCAGGTCTGATGAGGTCCCACACAACCACAAACCCTCAGGGTCACTCGGAGTGACCACAGCAACCCCCAGCTCCTCCAGAGAGGAATGGGAAGTTCACCTTGGTGCCACAGGCAACCTTTTTCTCCCAGCGGAACAAGAGCTGGACGAGCTCCTCCTTTGGAGGGCTGCAAACCTGGGTTCTGACCTCCAGAGAGGATTTCATTGCGAGGGGAACTCGAGCTCTCAGTTATTTTCAGTTTGTGAAGGTCTGTGTGAGCACAGGGTGAGACTCTGAGGCTTTCCAAGAGCTCAGCCTCCCTGCTGCTCTGAAGGGATGAGTTACCCGGCTGGGATGGGAGCTCCAGTGCTGGAACCCTGGAGGCTGAGAATTTTGAATTCTCTGTGCTGGAGATCACTGATCCACAAGAAAACTCTGCATTTGATCTGAGGCCTTGGGACAGGCTTCCAAAACTGAGTGATAGCATTAAAATCACGCGTGGGTGGTTTGAATAGAAGGTGTGGTGTCACAGGGTGAAAAATTTAGGATTTAAGGTTTTAGAATACGGCAATGTATATGTACCAAGGTGGAGATTTTAGGGAGGTGGTTGGATACTTCTTTTTCACTTTCTTCTTCCATTTTCTCCTTCTTCTTTAGGTGGTGTCTTATAATTGGATAAGAAAATCTGCACTGCTGAACTTAGAGTATTGGGTTAGAAATCAAAATAATTTAGGTGGCAAATCATTGTTGGACCAAAGGTCCTTGAAAAAGCTCTGCAAAGCCAGAGAACCACCATTGTTAGCCTTGTTTTACCTCATTAGCAGAACTCATAAATAACATAAATAAAAACCAATGAACAATTGAGGTCCAAACAAGATAAAACCACATCTGCTGTGTTCCATCCCAGCTCCAGGGAGTGAGGGTGAGAGGCAGGGAAAGAAACCATGGCCCTGAGCCCTGGGGAAGCCCAGGCTGGCCAGGCTGGGTGTTGGCCGTGCTGTGTTTGTGGTGCCCCGTCAGGGCCAGCACGTCCCCGAGGGTTTGTTGTTCTAGAGGGTGGTGGAGCTCTGCTGCTGCAGCCATCCCTTCCCAGAGATGTCAGCTGGAAATTCACCTCCGAGTGAGCACGGAAAAAAAAAACAACCCAGAGGTGAGCAAATAAAAAACCTCATCTGTTTGTGTTTGCGGGCACGGGGCCTGCCCTGCCTGGGTGCTGCCGTTGTTGTGGGATGCCATTCCCGACTCCAGTTCCCAGCAGGGGCAGCATTCCGGGTGGCAGCACGGAAAGGTGCTGGCAAAACTCGTGTTGGGGTTAAGGACCAGCTCTGCCTGGGCACCATAACGTCAGGGACAGCTCCCAAACTGTTCCATGAGCTCATGTCTCTGTTCCCTTCTCCTCTTCCTCTCTGTTCCAGCTGCAAACAGCAAATCCCAGTGCTGGGAAAGGGCAGCACGGAGACCTGTCAGGGACAGCAGAGGCCTGGCTGTGATGCCAGGANGGGGAATCTTTGATAAATATGTTAATTTTGCAAGGCCTATAATTGTGTGTATTTCAGTGTGAGGTGTGTATGCATTTTCAGAGCATTCCACCTGGACCAAGTGCTGCACCCAAGGATCCTGAAATAAATCCCGAGGTAAAAACTCCTTTTCCCCATAAACCGAGTTTTGGTTTTAATTTTAAGACCATGGAAAGGCAACATCTGTCTCCAGGGAGTCTCAGGAACACCATCTGCGTCACCAGGTTCCAGATGCCAATCAGCCCCGGCAATTAGCAATCCTCATTTCCCTCCCACCTGCTCCACTGAGCTAAAGCATGAAGGGAGGTGATTTTCACTGGTTTATTCCTTATCTTTGACCCCAACAAAAAAAAAAAACCAACAAAAAAGAGGATCAAACCAATCCAAATTTTCTGCAAGTTTGATCCCCAAACCAACAAAGTCCCCAGGTACTCTTAGGGATTAAGAGAATCCTCTTGCTCAGAGAGCCACGAGAACTTTGGTGGTGACATCTATGGCAAAGCAAAAAGCATGAACACGTTGGGCCTGAGGAGGTAAGGATGGCACCCAAATCAATCTTTAACCTGGCTTCCCATTGTTCTTCAAGGCCCACCTATGTTATTTAGGGAAATACAGAATAATTGGGTATCTGGGTGATACAGAAAGAGAAATGGATGGAGAATGATTGAAATCCAGGCCATTCAGGGCTATCAGCACTTTCTAAGCCAAATATCAACATCAGGGTGCCCAGAGGAGCTGTGGCTGCCCCCGGATCCCTGGAAGTGCCCAAGGTTGGATGGGGCTTGGGATAGTGGGAGGTGTCCCTGAGGATGAAATTAGCTGATCCTTCAGGTCCCTTCCAACCCAAACCATTCCATGATTCTCTGATGAGTTTTTCAGGCTTTTTTTTGTTGCTCCCAAGCCCAGAGCTGCAAACAGAAGTGTCAGAGAACCCCAATGTGCTCATCCCCAGCACCCCTGAGCCTCGTGGTGCCTCTTCCCCTCCCTGCTCTCCTCTTCCTCCCGGGAATTCTGACAGCCTGGCTGGGGCTGGGCACGAGCTCCTCATTCCTGGTCCTCCTCCTGAATCAGCCACACCACTGTGGGATTTTTATTGCCCATAAATCCTTTATTGGCCAGATTAATCTGATTTAAAGCGTGGCACCCAGTAAATAGTGTGTGCTCTTTGCTTCAGCACTACCTGTGGAAAAGGAGAACCTGGGGAGCAGTGGAAGCTGAGGATGGGAATCCAGGAGCATGAGGAATGACCCCAGGCTGGTGGTGGAGGGAAGGGACTCTCCCTGGGTGTGAGCTGCTCCTGTGTCCTGTAACGTTCCACCTCAGTGACCATCAAAGCTTTCCCCAGCCTCTCCTGCTGGCTCGAGGCCTTCCAGCGCAGGGAAAATCTCTGCTGGGGGAGGGAAAGAAAGAAACACTTTAAAAAAGAAACAAACGGTGGCTGGTTTTTTGGTGGTCTCCTTTTTATGGCCTGTCGGAGCCCTGCCTCCATTGCAGAGGTCAAAGCTGCTGGGTGTTGTCAGAGGGTGCAGGGCCTGGCTCCAGCCTGAGGCAAATATTGGCAAAATCGGAGGGGAAAAGGCACATCCATGGAAAGATTTGGATGTGTTTGTAAGGACATGGAATCCTGGCTGAAGGGAAAGCAGAAAAGGCTAACTGACTTCTCAAAGAGTGAGCAGAGAACGAGTAAACAGGACAATGTGCTGAGGCCCTTCTGCTTTCCCTCCCCTGCCAGATGTTTGCTCACAACAAGAAGGAAAAAGTGACCAGCAGGGACAGGGGAGTTCATTCCTGACAGAGCTGCCATGTCCAGCCACAAACTGGTCGGGAAGAGCAGCCCTCCTGTGATGCCTTAAATGGCTCCCTAGAAACAGAGACCAGACAGGAATAAAGGAATAAAGGAGGGATTGATTGGAAAGGCCTTCAGAGGTCACACTCTGGGCTCCAGAGGCTCCTGCCTCAGTGCATCCCAAAATGGACAATGCCAGCTCCCGAGTTCTTCCCACTTTGATATCAGCATCAATTGCCCAAGCAGAAGCCAGGCAAGGATGGAATTTGCCCAAGCTTGCCCCCCTCTCCCCAAGATGAAGGTTTGCAGTTGTTGGGCCCAGGAGGGTCTGGGTGTCCTTGGAGAGCGAGCTGGAGAGGCTTTGTTATGTCAGTGTGAGCATGAGAGAACAGCACTGAACGAGCTCCAGGGACCTGCAGAGTCACACTGGGCACTGCAGGAGTGGGAACAGAGAAAAGTTCAAACCTGAGGCATCGCCTGTCCCCTGTCCCGTGTCCCCTGGGACTGTCTGTGCCACTGAGGTCACAGGGGCTCAGGGGACACTTCTGCACCCTGCTTTGGCACAAAATGCTTCTTTAACTCCATAAAATTCCCCAAGGTAAGGATATCAGAACACACAGTTGTGATAACCACTAAAAATATCCATTGAAAATCAAAATATCACTGCAGAAAGATGTTTGTAGGGCTGGGTGAGCACCAGCTCCTCATGGCACAGTAAAGAAATGCAAAGCCTGCGATGCACAGAGGGAAGGACAGTGCTGTAAAAGGATGATAAAATATTGCCATCTGTTGGCATCCTGAGCGAGGAGATCCCTCCACATTCCACGTTTATTTGCACGTGGACAGGGAGGGGAGAGGTGGGACAGCAGGATGGCCCTAAAAGGAATCATTTCAAAAGGCAACGCTCCTCTTCTTGCAGCTTTTTTTTCTAATTTTTGCTTGGGGATTCTGGGTTTGGATCTCCCTCCACTCCTTCCCACCCATGGTATGTCACCACACAGGTTTGGCCAAATCCTGAATCTCGATTTCCAGGGCTCCGGGGCTGCCCTTTGGAAGTTGTCTTTCCAGAAAGCAACTCCTCAAGGAGAAGCACTTTAATATTATTATTAATAAATACAAATTCAGGTCGCTGTGAGCAGCTGAAGCACTGAGGGGAGATTTGGGAAGGTAGAACTCATGGATCTTCTTTCCCAGCGTTGTGCAGCCCCCTGGAAGGCAGCAGGGAATTGGAAGGAGGAGAACCTGGGGCTGCCAGCGCTCCAGAAGAGGCGGATTTCAGGAAAACCAATAAAACTCGTGCTGCTCCTTCCAGTTGGAGATAGAGGAGCCCCTTTGTGCCAGACACTGCCATGAGCTCAGCGCCTGCAGTGCCAGGAGAGCCTTCCACACCTCCATGGGGACCTCCAGGGCGTGGAGCTGGCATGGGGACACCCCAGGGCACGAGGAGTCCTCAGGCCTCGTGTGCAACCCCCAAATATCAGCAGCACAAACCCTGGGCCACAGCCACAAACCCCAGGCCTTGGCTGCCAACCCCAATCTCTCTCTGCTCCCTTGAAACACTGGGGGAGTTTTCTTTTGCAGGGAGATCCAACCTGCAAGATTCCATTGGGAGCTTCGCTCACTGCATGGGAAAACCACCGGAATGCTCCTGGGCTGGGGCAGCAACTCTGGGACAGGCCCTGCCCCATCCTGGCAGTGCCCAAGGCCAGGCTGGAGCAGCCTGGGACAGTGGAAGGCGTCCCTGCCCACCTCAGGGGTGGAATGGGATGGATTTTAAGATCCCTTCCAACCCAAAGCATTCCAGGATCCCGTGAAAACTCGAGCTGGATGAACCACTCTGGTCCTGCCATCTCTTCCGTGGTTATTCCAAGCACTCATCCAGCCTCAGCCTCTTCCAGTTGACATCTGAGGGCTCCAAACTGTTCCTCACCCTCCCTTGGATCCACATCTCCGGGATCACTCCAGCACAAACTCTGCCTGCCCAACTCTTCCAGCATCACCTTGTAGGAGAAAATCAACTTTCAACCCAAATCTTCTAGTTTGAATTGCAGAGATTGAGGGTGGGCGAGGAAAACAGCATCATCTTCCCGGCCAGACAGAGTGAAATTGGTTTTTAATCAAAAAGAAAGGCAAATCTTTCAACCTCAGGTTCTGGCACTCTCAGGAGCAGAGATTTTGGGTTGATCAAAAGCCCAGAAGAAGTTGGAGGTGTCTCACTCCTGGCTGGAAGTTCTGAAAATAATGGGCATGCAAAAACAATTACAGGGCAGAACAGTCAAAATATCAAAGATTCAGATTCATTTTTTTTAAAAATTAGGATTTTAAAATAAGAGTTTTGAAACTTAACCAGGATACTTTTTATTCCATTCTTTTTCAAACACTTTGGGTCGGACAAACTGCTCCAAGTAATGAGGTTTTTGCAGTGAAAGTGATAAAAGAAAAATGCCTTGCAACTGTTTTTCAGTGGAAAAAGGTTTTAGTCAAGTAAAAGCTGAGAGGTTTAAGTAAAATTTGAAACAAAATATTGATGGTGCAGACACTGATTATGTCCTACAAAACCGGGAACATCAGTTGGCTGCAAAGTTTAAAAAAATTATTTTTATCAATTCTTGCAGCCACTTCCCCAAATTCCATTCTAAGCACAATTTGATGATTTCACCATTTCCCTCAGAAAACTGCAAAACCTCTTCTCCTCCATCTGCTTTTAGTTTGAGCTAAAAATATGTCTAAAACAAGACGAGTGATGCCTCCGAAAAAAACCTCCATGAAGAAAAAAGTAAAAAAAAAAAAAAAAAATTCAGAATAAAACCCAAAGTTGCCTGAAAATTTTCCCATCCCACAAAAACTTGAGATTTCCAAAACAACTCTGCTGTGCAGTAGGAATAAATTTTGTAGAGAAAAGAAAAGACCCACCCAAGAACATCCAATAACCCCGTGGTGAAAGCTCTGATTTGGGATCTGAGCTATTCCAACCCAAATATTCCTCCTGTCTGCTGGAGATGTCTCCTCCCATCCTGAGCCAGGAGCTACCCTGGATCTGGGAAGCTTTCCTCCAAGTGGATGCATTCCTGAAAAAAAAAGGGAAAAAAAAAAAAGAAAAAAGTTGTGGTTTGAGTGAATCAGGATGAAAAATTGTCCTGCAGAATTTCTCAGCTCGTTGTCAAATTGAGGAGCCTCAGGGATTGAAGGAGCAGGAGCTGGGGGCAGCTGAGCCATGCCTCAGCATGAGGATTTAAGGAATTTAAGGGATTGAAGGATGTCAGGAGCTCTGGTGCTTTCGGGGAGGTTGGCAGCCCCAGCTCTTCTCCCAGGGCACAAAATCCACCCAGTGAGGTCCCACAGGCTGAGCTGGAGTTAAGATCTCCCCTAAACACTCCCAATTTTCAGCTTATCCAGAGTGACCCACAAAGAACACTGTTGGAGTCAGGAAAAGCTTGGGAACTTTTCCTGCTCCTCTGGGTGTTTGTTTTACCCTCAGAGCTCCACAAAAAAGGCTTGGCCTGCGAACCAAGCTCGTGGGAGCATTTACCCCCAATTCTGGGTGAGCTGAGAGCACCAAAGGAATGAGGAGATGTTGTTTAGTGCAGCACAGAGTGTGGAGTTGGAGTTTTTAGGTTTTGCTATATATATTATATGGAGCCAACATGGAGATTCTAGGCTGTTGGCTTCTTCTTCTGCATCTTCTTCTCTCTTCTCCTTCTCTTCCTTTTTCCCTCTGACATGAGTTCCTGTGGTTTGTTAATTGGTAGATAGAATTTAGTGTAGAGGAGAGATGTCAGTGAGGTTGATATTCACTGGTTTTGGGAACAAAATAAGATAGGTAAAGTTTTCTAACTGGTTGATAATAGATATAAAAGCTACCTGCTTTGGGTAGCCATTGCCATTCTGCCCTCGTGTTCCTGGAGGTCACAGCACAGTCTGTGCCTCCCAAACTTTGATAAGAACAAGAAATAAACAAGCTTTGGAACAGCAGAAAGAAGCTTCATTTCATCTTTTTGGGACATGGGACACTGAAACAAGGAACAGAGCCGGGCCAGGAGTCAGCGGAAGAACACCAAACCCCTGGCAAACACCAGCAATGTCCTGGCCTGAAATTCAGCTCTGCGGCCGAAAGCAAACCTCAGAAACGAACATTCTCTGAATAAACTCCTTCAAGGGAAAGGCTCCTGCTCCCACCGCTGCTCCCCAAGGAGGCACTAATGGTGCTGAGCGAGGGCTGGAGGTGAAATCCTCATTTTTGACTGACATTTTGGCTTTTGGGAAGCCAGGGTTTGGCCGTGGTTTGGCAGGGAGGTCTCATCAGGCCCGGAATGCAGCAGGGTGTGGCTGGAGCTGCAGGTAACAGGCACGTTCTCCCCTGCTTCCCTTTTATTTTTAGAGCCATCAGCCGAAATGTCACCTTCCCTACGAGGAGCCCGAGCCTGGGCTATCCTCACTGGCAGCAGGGTGGGATTTTTTCCTTTTTTCTCCTCGCTTTGAAGTCAAACCAATAATTATAAGGAGGAGACTACCTGAGAATCCCTATCTGGTGTTGTTACTACTAATAATAGTATCTGAGCTGGCTGCAGAGGTTCTGTGGGAGTTACAGCAGTGATCTAAAGGGGGTTGGATTCCTCTCATATCCAGGAGGGATTAACTCATCACCCTGGCTGGAAAACAACACCCAGAGAAGCGAAGGGCCTTGTCCAGCCTCATCCCCTGAGCTCGTGGAAATGCAGCTTGGGAGGTTTCGAGGCTGGATTCAGGAGGAATTCCCGTGCTTGGCTAATTCCCAGATGTTTAGCTGGGATCTAGAGGCTTCTGTTGTGCTCCTTAAATAATGTCCAAAGGCAGAGAAGCCCCTGGGGATGGGATGGATCCAGGATCCAACCAGTTTTGGGTCCTGAGGGGAAGCTGTGGCCCTTGCGGGGTTGGATATGGAGCAGGACTGTGCCCTGTGCCCCCAAAATGATGGCACAGGGACAGGGGAACGCTGCCACCCCGAGGAGCAGCAGGGATTGGGGTGCACGCTGTGCCCAGGTGCTGAGCACAGGGAGGAAAGTGTTAAAATGTGGTGCTCGAGGAACTCTCACACCTGCGGGGGAGAGGAGAATCCAGGGAAACCCCAGCGCGACCTTGCAGGGCCTTCAGGGGGCTTAGGAAAAGGAGGGGAGAGGGAATTTTGACATGGGCAGGTAGTGACAGGACAAGGGGCAGTGGTTTTAAAGGGCCAGAGGGCAGCGAGAGATGGGATATGGGGAAGGAATTCCTCCCTGTGAGGGTGGGGAGGGGCTGGGATGGAATTCCCAGAGGAGCTGTGGCTGCTCCTGGATCCCTGGCAGTGCCCAAGGCCAGGCTGGACATTGGGGCTGGGAGCAGCCTGGGACAGTGGGAGGTGTCCAGGAGTGGAACTGGATGGGGTTTAAGGTCCCTTCCAACCCAAACCATTCCAGGATTCCATGATTCTGTGAGTTCACGCATCCTGAGCACTCATGGGAAGAGAAACACTGATTTTCAGGATGCCACTTTGGGACATAAACACCTGGAGCTCGTGTAGCTGATTCATTCTCTTCTCTCCTGGATCTGATACTCAGCTCATGCCAACACTCCCCCCAAATTCGAACCCCGAAGTGGAGGAAAGTCCAATTTTACAGATGTGTGTGAAGGGGGAGCGTCCAGGAGCCCGGGGAGTGGTGACAGGGATAAAACCCAGGTCAGGACAGGGCACAGTGATCCTTGCAGAGCAGAGTCCCCGCGCTGGGAATGCGGAGCCACCTTAAACCACACCGGAGGGACAGGCGGCAGCAGCGGGAGACACAAACTGTGGTTTCTGGGGTTTTTTTGACATTTTTGTCCCTCCCCACCTCCTGAACCCCCTCTGGATGTCACCAAGGCTGATCTTGTTCCAGTGTTCCTAAAGCTGCCGTGAGGATGACACCCGTGGTGGAAATTCAAAATATAAACGGAGTTATTTCATTTTGCAGCCCCCTCTGAGCGTGGCCACTCGATGTTCTTAAAGGGGGGTGGTGGGGGTTAGAACTCACTTGGTACATTTTCTGGTCAATTGGGTTTATCTAAATCATTCCTTTGTACAAAAAGCTGGGGAAACAGGGCAGAAGATCAGCTGGGGAGGATGTGGTTATCAGGAGATAATCGGGCCCCGGGGAAAGCAGACACACCTGGCTCTGCTGTGCCCCCGAAGAATCATTAACTCCCTTCCACCCCCCGTGCAGAAACCACCGCTGGTTCCTGCGCTGCACCAGGGAGATATCCCCAAAAACAGCTCCTGGGGAACTCCTGAGCTCTCCACAATTCCTGGAGCAGCAGAACAGCCCCAAAGCAGCTCCTTTAAACCACAGCTCAGCAGTGAGGAGCAGACAGAGCCGTTCAGGTGTGCAGGGCGATCACAATCCCACAGGCTGGAACCCGGGCTGGAATTGATACTTTAGGGTTTAATTTTTCTCTGTTCCCAGCCCTGCAGTGCCCAGTGTGACTCTGCAGTTCCCTGGAGCTCGTTCAGTGCTGTTCTCTCATGCTCACACTGACATAACAAAGCCTCTCCAGCTCGCTCTCCAAGGACACCCAGACCCTCCTGGGCCCAACAACTGCAAACCTTCATCTTGGGGAGAGGGGGGCAAGCTTGGGCAAATTCCATCCTTGCCTGGCTTCTGCTTGGGCAATTGATGCTGATATCAAAGTGGGAAGAACTCGGGAGCTGTCATTGTCCATGTTGGGATGCACTGAGGCAGGAGCCTCTAGAACCCAAGGTGTACATCTAAAAACCTTTCCAATCAATCCCTCCTTTATTCCTTTATTCCTGTCCAGTCTGTGTTTCTAGGGAGCCATTTAAGGCATCAGAACGACAAGAGCTGCCCTGGAGCAGGGTGAGGGGGGAGTGACAGCCTCTCCCTGGCTGCAATTTCTCACTGTGGTCCTTCCACCTTTAAACTGAGGGTGCTGTGAACGCAGTTCCCAGCCAAAAATCAACCCCAGAGCAAGGCAGGGGCAGTTCCCAGGGCTGAAACAAACCTGGGCTGATTTAGGGACAGCGGGGAAGGATTAAGGAGAGATAAGGAGGAGGAATAAGAAGGATTTTCTAGCAATATCAGGCTCTTGAAGCAGCAACAGTTACACCAGGGCGGGTGTAAAAAAACCCCTCAGACAGATCCATGTGGAGCAAAGGAGAGAGGAAGGAGCAGGGAGAGGGGAGTGGAGCCTTTTGGGTGTTTTGCCTTTGACCATCAGCTCCTCCTTCCACAGAGAAACCTCGGTGCTGCTGGCACCGGGCACGCCTCCCTTGCCTCTGGAAATCCGAAGGGAAAATATTTTCATTGGAAGCCACCAGCTGATACCTCAGCGAGGTGGAAGTGGATGTGACACCTCCTGCCCGGAGCCCCTGGGCTCCTTCCTGTGCTCAGCATGTCCCAGCCCGTGACAGCCACTGCTGCTCCCTGACCCAGCAGCTTTCCTGCCCTTCCCTCCCGGCACAAAGGGGATAATCTGACTCTTCAAATGATGGGATCCATTCCAAGGCTGCTCCGTGGGGAAGGGGAGCACATCCAGGCTGCTGTGGCCCAGCCCCAGACACCTGATGGTGTTCACTGAAGCATCGCTGGCATTTTCCTGCAAGACCCATCCTGAGAGATTTGGCTCTTCCACATCCCAGCCTCCCCCAGCTCCCACACTCCAACTGCCACAGTGTACTTTGGGAAGCTGCCAGATTCTATTAATTAAACTATTATCTTCCCTCACTCTTTTTTTTTTTTCTTCTTCTTCTTATTTTTTTTTTTCTTATTGAAGATCTCGTAGCTCTGAGGAATCCATTGTTTATTTTAATTAGAAGCAAGGATTTGTCTGGAAATCCGTACGTGGTGCTGGCTGCGTAACCAGGCTGGAGTTTTGTCCTGTTCCCAGGTGCAAATGCAAATGTTGCTAACTTGAAATTAAGGTCACAAAAAGTGACTTTCATTCACAGAAAGTATCTTTCATTTCAGCACAAACCTTTTTATAAAAAAACAACCCTCTGAAAAGCTGAATCTCCAGGTAAGGGAAATCTGAATATCAGAAATTGCACACACATTTATTAACTCCAATTTGTTCGTGGGTGGTTCCCTCCAGGACACGAGTGGACAATCCCTGCTACAAACTGAATGGGATTTCTTTGCTAATAGAGAGGAAAAATATGAAGGCAGAGCTCCAGCCTGAATTTCCAGCCAAGTGTTCTCACCTGCTCCTGCTCTGGCTCCAGGGCTTTGCTCAGTTCATCACTCACCCCGAGAGCAGAGCTCCTCTCTGCCTCAGTTATTCTATAATTAGACAGGTTAATTAGTTATTTAAAGTGTATGGGATGTTCAGATTGTGTGTTTTTGGGAAATCACAGAATCATGGAATGGTTTGGATTGGAAGGGACCTTAAAACTTATCTCATATCTCATCTCATCTCATCTCATCTCATCTCATCTCATCTCATCTCATCTCATCTCAATCTCATCATCTCATCCCATCCCACCCCTGCCATGGCAGGGATACCTCCCACTCCAAGCCCTGTCCAGCCTGGCCTTGGGCACTGCCAGGGATCCAGGGGCAGCCACAGCTGCTCTGGGCACCCTGTGCCAGGGCCTGCCCACCCTCCCAGGGAACAATTCCTTCCTGATATTCCATCTAAACCTGCTCCCTGTCAGTTTGAAGCCATTTCCCCTTGTCCTGGCACTCCAGGCCCTGGTGAAAGTCTCTCCATCTTTTCTCATGGGCTTCCCTCAGGGAAATGTTTGGGATGGATGCAGAGAAATCAGAATTTACCTTCCCAATAAAGGCAGCCCTGAGGGCACACTCAGATTGAGCTGTTCCATCCCATCCCATCCCATCCCATCCCATCCCATCCCATCCCATTATCCCATCCCATTATCCCATCCCATCCCAGCCTCTTTCCAGATCCCTGTGTTTGCCTAAAGATCTCTCTGGTTTTGGGATCTGCTTTAGAGTAGAATTAACAATTTCCTACCAGTCACCTTTGACAGTTTTTATTCACCCTCCCAGGGAAGTTCCCTTGGGGGTGAAACTCTCATTGCCTCTGAGGAAATCTCTTCCCCTCACTTATTTTCTCCCCTCCCTCCAAACCATGGAGCACTGAGGGAGGGAATTCTCAGCGAACCAGGAATACACACATAAAGAGCTCCATCTCCTCCTGGCTCAGCCTGAGCATTTCAATTAGCAGGGAGAAGAAAGGAAGGAGCAGGAATGAAAGATTGCCACTGCTTCCAGTGCCCGGGCTGGGAAGGGTTGGATCTGTTTCTCTGGGAAGAGACAAAGGAGTTACAATTACCAACAAAACCTCAGCAAGCTGCTGTTGTTTGAGATTGATCCACAATATCCACCAGCACAAGGCTTTGTTGGGAATTCTCCAAGCCTGTCTATCCCTTTTCTTGCCCTCCGAGTGGTTTGAGTGCTGCTGGAGGTTGGAACAGAGGATTTTGCAAGGCAGGAGTTGCTGTATGACTGAGGAGATTCCTTCCACTCCCAGCTCTGTACCTAAAACATCTCCTGGAACACGGCTGGGATATTCCTGGGAAGGTTCTGCCTGACTCCTGCAGGGCACACACTCAGAGAGCGACACTCGGGGATATATTTGGGCTCCCCATCAGGAATTCCCCTCTCCAAGCGAAGCCATTCTGCTCCAAATGCGATTTTCAGCCTCCGTGACGTCAGTCCTGCCTTCCTGGGATGGAGTCTGTGTTCCACTCAGCTTCCAAGGAGGAAACGCTGGACTCTTGTGCTGACTCATGTCCAAAGCAGGCCAGGTGGGTCCCATTAGCTCCAGTTCAGGAAGCGAGAACACGGGAGCGTCCCCACAGACAGCCGGATGGCTTGGCAAGGAGAAGCCCTGGCGAGGAGCCAGCTCAGGAAGCAGCTCGGGATAATGAGGTTTGTGTTTGTTGGTGGAGCAGAGGAAAAGCCCAAGGTGCAGAGTGATTTGGGTGACTCAATCTGCTCCCAGTCTCCCACTGGATTCCAGTTCAGATCTCATCCCGAATGTCTGGTTGAAAACGGATATGCAGGGAATGGGATTTAGAGCGACCTTTAGGGCCTATAGCTTTCAAAAGAAGATGAGGGAAGGTTGTTCCTTTCCGACCACACGGCTGAGGATTTGATTCCAGCAAGCCTTGGGGTTTTCCTATCGGTTTTGAGACAGATCCAATCGCTTTCCTTGCAGCTGAAAAACTGACAACTGAAAATGAGCTGAGTGCTTTTCCTGAAGTCACTTGGCCAGAGGGAAAAGAAGAGCAGGGAACTTCCCAGACAACGAAGAAGAATTTGGAAGGGTCCAGAACTCAAATTTTTTTTTTTTTAATTGAGAAAGTATATAATGAGGTAATTTTCTTTTTTTTTTCTTTTTTTTTTTTTGAGAAATATTAGAAGATAGAATAGTTGGAGATGAAAGGATTGAGTGCAGGAGCCCAGAACTCTGATTTACTGTTTTCTACTCTTAGACCACAAGAATTTTGCAAAGCATTCCTCAAGAGCAAACTCTGTGAGATTAGAGCCTGATGGAGCAGAATTGAGGACAAAGTTCCACTTCGCCCTGGCTGCCCACTGCCTTGACATCCCTAAATTTCCATGGCTAATGATGGAAACGAGGGGGAAACAACCACCACAGCATCTTTATTGGACAACCCGAAAGGCAAAGCTTTGGGCTGAGATCCAGAGTGATCCTGGAAACCTCATTTTTTAACCCAGAGCGAGACATTTCCACTGGCTCGTGACCATGCTCCATTAATAACCCCTGAGCTGCTGATAGAACATCCATTCCTGGGAAGTCCTGGGAAAAATGAGGAGGAATATTTATGCCTAGAGCACCCCCAGGCCTTTCCAGGCACAGGCTGATCCTGGATCCAGGGCTCTCCCTGGACTGCTGTTTCCAGCTGTGCTGTGGACACCACAGGTGATTTTGGAGCTTTAACTTTGGCAGGTTAAGGAGGTTTTTTTGCTCCCCTGGCTGTTACAAGTAGCTAATTAGGGAATTATCAGCTAAAAATCCCTAGAAATGCCACTGGGGTTGCTTGTCCTACCCGTCCAGCTCTGCGTGGTGGGAAAGCTGGAGAATCCAGCTCTGCAGGCCAGGCTGAGTTACCAGAAATACCTGTAAGTGTCACAGTGATGCCTCATCCCATCCAAACCCTCGCTCAGGTCCTGGCAGGATGGAGTTTCCCCTGTGAAAACCCTTCCAGGGAGGCAGCAGCACTGCCCAGCCCCGAATCCAGCTGAGACAGAGAACTCCCAGCCCCACATCCCATTTCCACCTCTCCTTCTTCCCACCTAAAACCCCCAAACTGGACACCCTCTGTCTCCAGGTGAGCCCTGGTGGGGGGAAATCTCTGCTTTTATCCCTCAGTTTTGACACTTCCAGCACACAGAGCACGGAAAACCCTGAACCAATTTCCCCACTTCACCTCCCGAAGGCTCAGAGTGATCCATCCTGAGGACTGAGAGCAGCTCCCATCCATGGAGAAACCCAACCCCGGGAGCTGTGGGGTTGCAGACCTGACCCCTCTGAGCCCGTCCAGCCTGGCAGACGATCATTTCCTCGCCATAAACTTCCAGCCCCGTTCCCAGTGCTCCCCTGGGGGCTGTGGGATGAGGGAAGCAGCGCCCGGCTCGTAAAGCTGAGCAGCCCTGAAACAGAACCCAGCTCCCGTGGAGCCCACGGATCGCAGCAGGGCAGGGAGAAAATAACAAACAAAACCCCTCTCACTGCAGAAAATTAAGGATAAGTTGCACAGGGATTGCTGCTCGATAAAAATCGGCCTTTTCATCACGCTCAAGGTGGTATTCTTTCACTTATTTAGAGAATTAAATAAGAACAAAAAGCGGTTTTCAAGGAAGAGTGCAGCAAATTCTGGCTGTTCCTTCAGTTTTTTTAATTCATTCGATGATTTATTTATTTTTAATTTATAAATTAATTGGTGTTTCATTTCAAATTAATAACAAAGAACAATGGAAATCAAATTCCTTATGTTTTAACAACATAACTACGGCAATGAATGAAATGAAATGGTTAAATTTGGATCTTCTTTCCGTCTGTGATGGATTTTCACTGTGTCTCTGGGACGTTTCTCCCCTGGCAGGTCTGTGGGACACGGATCTGGTGACAATGTGGGGTCTGTCTCTGTGCTCTTGTCCCCACGGTGGTGACAATTCCCACTCCGAGCTGAGCCTGGACAATCCTGGACAATCCCAGCCTCTGATTTCCCTCCACTCCCCAGAATTTTGCCTTCACCTCCTGCAGCCAGCTCAGCTCCAGGCTGGCTGTGACCTCCCCTGTCCTCTCTCTCCTCCCAGGCAGCTTCTCTCCATCCCATTCCCTTTCCCTTAGCTTTTAGCCCAGCTCCTGCCTTCTCCCAGCCCTCTGGGAACCCCTGGCCACTTTTCCAGCTTTTCCCAGCTCCAAACATCATCTCCCCAACCCTCTGCAGCTCCAGGCCATGGAGCAGGGGCTGTATTTGGGCTTTGAACCCCTCAGGTGAGGAGCAGGGGCTGTGTTTGAGCTTTGAACCCCTCAGGTGAGGAGCAGGAGCTGTGTTTGGGCTTTGAACCCCTCAGGTGAGGAGCAGGAGCTGTGTTTGAGCTTTGAACCCCTCAGGTGAGGAGCAGGGGCTGTGTTTGAGCTTTGAACCCCTCAGGTGAGGAGCAGGAGCTGTGTTTGAGCTTTGAACCCCTCAGGTGAGGAGCAGGAGCTGTGTTTGAGCTTTGAACCCCTCAGGTGAGGAGCAGGAGCTGTGTTTGAGCTTTGAACCCCTCAGGTGAGGAGCAGGAGCTGTGTTTGAGCTTTGAACCCCTCAGGTGAGGAGCAGGAGCTGTGTTTGAGCTTTGAACCCCTCAGGTGAGGAGCAGGAGCTGTGTTTGAGCTTTGAACCCCTCAGGTGAGGAGCAGGAGCTGTGTTTGAGCTTTGAACCCCTCAGGTGAGGAGCAGGAGCTGTGTTTGAGCTTTGAACCCCTCAGGTGAGGAGCAGGAGCTGTGTTTGAGCTTTGAACCCCTCAGGTGAGGAGCAGGAGCTGTGTTTGAGCTTTGAACCCCTCAGGTGAGGAGCAGGAGCTGTGTTTGAGCTTTGAACCCCTCAGGTGAGGAGCAGGAGCTGTGTTTGAGCTTTGAACCCCTCAGGTGAGGAGCAGGAGCTGTGTTTGAGCTTTGAACCCCTCAGGTGAGGAGCAGGAGCTGTGTTTGAGCTTTGAACCCCTCAGGTGAGGAGCAGGAGCTGTGTTTGAGCTTTGAACCCCTCAGGTGAGGAGCAGGAGCTGTGTTTGAGCTTTGAACCCCCCAGGTGAGGAGCAGGAGCTGTGTTTGAGCTTTGAACCCCTCAGGTGAGGAGCAGGGGCTGTGTTTGAGCTTTGAACCCCTCAGGTGAGGAGCAGGGGCTGTGTTTGAGCTTTGAACCCCTCAGGTGAGGAGCAGGAGCTGTGTTTGGGCTTTGAACCCCTCAGGTGAGGAGCAGGAGCTGTGTTTGGGCTTTGAACCCCTCAGGTGAGGAGCAGGGGCTGTGTTTGAGCTTTGAACCCCTCAGGTGAGGAGCAGGGGCTGTGTTTGAGCCTTGAACCCCTCAGGTGAGGAGCAGGGGCTGTGTTTGAGCTTTGACCCCCTCAAGTGAGGAGCAGGGGCTGTGTTTGAGCTTTGAACCCCTCAGGTGAGGAGCAGGGCCCAAGGGAACGTGGCAGGCCCAGGGGGTGCCGAGAGCTCCTAAACATGGGATGTGTTTTCCTCAGGGCACCTGCCAGAACCTCTCTGGCACATCAAGAGAAGGAAAATATTTGCCAGCAGCCTCCTCTCCCGGCGCCTTGGTGCAGGGATGTTGGGTCCAGCTGGGGCTGCCCTGGCCAGGCCCCGACTGCTCCGGGAGGCAGGAACGGCCAGGATGGGGAAAACTGCCCAGCCCAGCACTGCCTCTCTCCCTTGGGCAGCAGGAAACCCTCCCAGGAGTGTCACCAAGGAGAGGTGGAGCTGTTCTGATGCCTCAGGTTTTAACTTTTATGTTTTTCCCACTCCTGCCCTGCCCAGTGTAACTCTGCAGCTCCCTGGAGCTCGTTCAGTGCTGTTCTCTCATGCTCACACTGACATAACAAAGCCTCTCCAGCTCGCTCTCCAAGGACACCCAGACCCTCCTGGGCCCAACAACTGCAAACCTTCATCTTGGGGAGAGGGGGGCAAGCTTGGGCAAATTCCATCCTTGCCTGGCTTCTGCTTGGGGAATTGATGCTGATATCAAAGTGGGAAGAACTCGGGAGCTGTCATTGTCCATGTTGGGATGCACTGAGGCAGGAGCCTCTGGAGCCCAGAGTGTGACCTCTGAAGGCCTTTCCAATCAATCCCTCCTTGATTCCTTTATTTCTGTCTGCTCTCTGTTTCTAAGTAGCCATTTAAGGCATCAGTTCCAGGTCTCGACTTCTTTCTCCAAAAGCTGCCTCAGAGCTCTTCGTGAACTGCTCAGGCTTCTCCTTCCAGTCATTCAAAAATAATTATCCCCATTTGCAAATTCATGGAGTCATGGAATGGTTTGGGTTGAAGGGACCTTAAATCCCATCCAGTGCCACTCCTGCCATGGCAGGGACACCTCCCACTGTCCCAGGCTGCTCCAAGCCCCAATGTCCAGCCTGGCCTTGGGCACTGCCAGGGATGGGAAGTCCAAAACCTCTCTGGCCAACAGTTGTTCCCTTATAACTGTTTGTGACCCTGGAATTCCTGGCTGGAAATTAAAGACCAATAACTATTCTTAGATTTTCCCATTTAACTTTTCTACAGTCTGTGACCCTTTATTCCTTTTTTCCTTTCTCCCCCCTACTGTGAATATGATTATTCCTGGCTCCAGCTTGGATTTGTAGGCAAGCTAAGACAAAGGAATGTCCTCTGGATTTTCAGGTCAATAATTGTTCATCTTCCTCCACCTTTGTGAGGAATCTTCTTCACACAGTTCCCAATTCACCATGCAGAAGTTTGGGTTCAGAATGGGACCAAACTCACAAAAGGAAAGGTTCTTGCTTACAGAGATTCTATTAGAAATATTAAAATTAACATGAAAAAGAAAAACTAGTCACAAAAAGAGCCCAACCACCAAAAAAACCACATGAAAACAGAGAAAGGAGGTGGGCTGGCTCAGGATCAGGGATTGAGAGGCAAGGAGGAAAATGCCCCCAAGATCTGAGGTTTATCTGAGCAGGACCAGTAAAAGCAAGGAGACAGGAGAGGTCACGGCCTGAAGGCAACAAATCTTCACTGGAAAAGACAACCTGTCCCACCAGGAAGGACTTTTTAAGGTGAAGCCGTAGAGATTGAGGTGATAACAGCAAAATTTCCCAGTTCCACTCCCAATAAAGGTCGGGATGTGTCTCTTCGCTCCGGGGCTGCTCCCAGCACACAGGAGCTTCCATGAGGGTGGAAATTGCTCAGCTTTCACCTCTAACCACCCTCAGCTGGAACTGCAACACTCCCGAATGTGCTCAAACCCCGAAGCAGAACCGAGACCGCAGCAATTGTCTCCTTTTCGCAACATCTCAATTTCCCCCCGGCTATTAAAAGACACATCTTTCCCTCTGCCGGCAAATCCCTGACATCTGGCCGGGTTTTTCCCCTCAGGAAAGGCAGGATGCCATCCCCGAGCCGTGATTCCAGGGTTGTTAAACAGCAGGGATTATCGGGCAGGACAATATTAAGTGGTATTTAACAGCAAGACCAAAGTTCCTTGTCAAATGCTTGACTTAGTGTTCCTTGATTGTTCGCATCCCCGCGCCGAGACCTTTTGCACTGAACCATTTTTCATTTTGACAACAAACTACCGCAGCTCTCCAACGCTGCCTGGCTGGAGCTGCCAGCAAAGTATTCCTGGGGCAGAAATATGGCCAGGGAGAGAGGTTCAGGGCTGCAGGAGAGGAGGGCTCAGCCCTCTCCTTCCAGGGAACATCGGCATTCCGAGCAGTAGGTGTCCTGAGTCAGAGCCTGGCTAATGCACTCAGTATGATCCTCTGTCTAGTCATAACAATGGGGGGAAAAAAAAGACAAAAATCCCCAAAAAAAAGGCAGGGAAAAAGAGAATATCGAGGCTTGGTGTGGTCGTTTGAATTCCAGGCTGCCTTCTTCGGGATGAGTCTTAATGGAGATGTATGGCGGGAGATGAGGGGATAGGGAAAGGGAGGTTGGGTTACTGATTTAGGGGGAATTTCCAAGAGGGTTTTGGGAGAATCTGAAGGGTCTTTAAACCTCCACCAAAGCTGTTTTTATTAAAGCACTAAACCCAGGAGTGCTTATGAAAGTCAAGAGTGTGATGTGAGCAAAAGGCAGGAAATCAAGGGGAAAAAAAAGGGGGGGGAACTTAATGAAGGTTTAATCTTCAAGGGAATATGGACTTGGAGACTGTAAATCTAATGGAATTGCCCCATATTCCAATGTCAAAAGCTGCCATCTTATGCCAGCAAATTTAACATTTTCAGAGGAGAAATGGAGTTTTAAACCCGGCCAGTTCTGCTGTTAAAAGATGGGATGTGGTAGTTGGAGACAGCTACAAACCCAGCTCTTTCCAAGGGTCTTTCCTACTGACAGATTTATTAGGGAATTTACCACCCCTTTTCCATCCTTTTCTGTCTGTACATGCTCCCTCGGTACTTCCAGGCTGGAAAATTTCCATGAAAAATCCTGGAAATTTGATTGTGAGCTGGTGTGGACCCAGCCAGAAAAGCAGATTGGTTTTCACTGCAGGAGAAACAAACTTTGGAGCCTGAGATCTCTGCTTCTGATCTTTATTTCGAAATTCCTGCATTTCCTCAGTTTCCCTTTCCTTCATGTTTCTCTCTGGAAAGGAGAGCAATAACCCACCTGAAATTCACACTTTGGGGCCACTGCTTACTCTTTTAAAGGAATTCTAGCAATATTCCTGGAGAAACGCTGCATTAATACCAGAAATTAATATTTGGGTTTATTTTTCACTTCCCCCTGAAGGGAACTGGGCATTTTTACAGATCTCTGCGTCCAGCACGGCATCATTTAACACTCCAAACCTCCTTGCTGTGGGTTGGAAGCTCCATCTGTGCCCTGAGCAAGCCTCATTCCCAGTGTTTCGTGATTCACCACCAAAGATGAAAATGTTTGCTCGCAGCTTTCCCGATAACATTGTGAGAAATGCAGAAAATCAAATGTAATCCCAGTTTTATTCAAGCCTACAAGCACCCCAATGGATTCCTCTTGTCCTGACAACAGCAAAACTTCAGGCTCATCTTAACATAAATTTTTTCCAGAGGGTCTAATCCAATTCAACAGAAAGTTGGAAAAAAATCCCATTATTTGGAACAAGGAAAACGAGGACCAAACCTTTGAGCTGCCCTGAGAACGTTGCCAATCTCAGAAATATGCAAAGCTTATTAATTATGAATTATTAGCTCAGATGCTGCAGCTTTTTTTTCTCTTTTCTCATCTATCCATGGCCTTGAATCAGATGGGGCAGAGTTTGTTATCCGAGTTCAGATTAACAAACGCTGAAGGAGGAACATAAATAATGTAAATGATATAAATAAAATAAATCATATAAATAAAACCAGCTCAGGCAATGAATTCATCCCCAGTGCTGCTGTAAAAGAAAGGAGAATCCTCACCAATAAACAACAGGGAATTTGAGAAGGGAATTTCTCTGTTTTCATGTCTGTAAAACGACACCAGACTGAGCTGGGTGTAATGTGACTTGGAATTAAAGGAAAATAATCTGCACGCCCTTTAAAGCTGCAATAAACCCTCCAAATTTGTACCTAAACCAGAGATCTCCGCTGAAATTCCACATGAATTCCTGGTGAGTGATGGAATGGACGCTGGGCTGTGATTTCAGCTTTCCATGGAGTGCTCTGGACTCCTTTCCTGCTCTCACGCGCACAAAATAATCCAGAATATTTGCCTTCCCAAGTATCGCTCAGCTGCTGTGGGAATTGTGTCAAACAGTTTGTTCTCAAGTAATTAAAGCATTTCAAACGGAATGGTCAGGCTGGCAATAACCGTGCCTCGCTAAAAATGGATGAAAATTAACACCTTTGCTCCGAAGATCCTTTTGCAGCCTTTTCCGAGTATTCCCAGCCCAGGCTGGGAGCTGCTGCTGCTCTCAGGTCCACAAGGAGCAAACCTAAGCCTGGATGAGGCTGAACTTATTGAGGCCTGGAGCCAAGGTGGAACTCTGTGCTTTGGGCTCTGTTCTCCCCCACTTCTCCTGCCCCTGGTTTGGGGTTGCCCATGGTGTCTTGGGGATATTCCCAGGGGAAACAATCCCAGCAAACTCCACCCGTGCTGCTGTTGAGCCAACCTGTGAGGGAGGTCTCCTCTGAAATCACTTCCAAATTCCAGTTTCTCAGATTTTTTTGATCTCCCATACCCAGATAGATCTCAAAACGTTGTAGTGCATCCCCCCCAGGCTCCAGGACAAAGATATTCCTTATGGGAATGTGTCTCCCAGAGGGACAGGAGCTTCCTGCCTCGCTGCATCCCTGGCAAAGCTCCCTTCCAGAAGCTGAAGGAACCATTGAGACTTTGATCTCTCCATGGCAGAGGCTCAGTTAAAAGTTCAAACATTTCAGGTGTGTCCTAAAATCCCAGCTGTGGCTGCCCCTGGATCCCTGGCAGTGCCCAAGGCCAGGCTGGACATTGCGAGCAGCCTGGGACAGTGGAAGGTGTCCCTGCCATGGCACAGGGGTGGAATTAAATGATCTTTAAGCTCCCTTCCCACCCCAAACATTCCACGATTCCATGATTTGGAAATGAAATCTCTCTGCTGCTGTTCCCCTGGTGGGTGATCCTTTCTCGGCTCAGGCACACCTGAGACACTCCATCTGTAATTTAGAGGCTTCTGGCAAACGTTCAGCTCCAGACACCTCTGGGATCTGCCCAGCCTCAGAGTGCAGAAATCCACTACTGCCCATGGAATTTCATAGGAATAATGGAGCTCCTTCCTTTTACGAGCCGTGTTTACAAAAGAGAGGACAGCTAACCACAAATTCCCTGCTTTCTGCAATCCCCAGAGTCACACCCTGCTTGGGAGCTGCTGCTGGAATGGTGCAGGGAAAGGAGCTCATCCAAGCCCCCCAGGCCATCCAGGGAGGGCACAGGACACACCTGTGCCTGGCAGCTGCTGATCCTTGAATTCCATAAAAATAATAACCTAAAGTAATATTCCATAGAAAGAAAACCTTCAACAGGCTCTTAAATTGGAAAACAATTGGAACACAAGGGTGAAGAAGCAGCTGTCACATGGTGAGCTACAGAAGCTTCAAATCCTGCTTCACTTTATTTGCATTTCACCTTCAATCTCCACCTGCAGGCACGCAGGTATAAACTCCTATAAAACTTTACTTGTGAGCGAATTCAAGACCAAACGCTGAAAAAATTAGTGGCTGTTCAGTATTTCAGGCAATGCTGACAACGGCCTCGTTCCACGTGGTCACACTCAGCCCAGAAATCCCTCAGCCCCTTCTTTTAAAGCCCAGATTGTTCAATATATATAGAAAATTAAAGTGCAGCTTGTGAAGATAACGCAGGGAAGATATATGGCTCCATCAGAACCCCCAGAACCCTTCCATCAATGCAGCTTCTTCTTAGCAAAACCTCAAGATATCACAGGGACATTTATAACTCGAGCAGCCTTTGATCAGGGAAAAAAGCCCTCCAGAAGGGTTATGTTCAGCAAGAGATCCACAAGCATTAACAAAACAGATGATCCACAAATCTGGGACAAGTGCTGGGTGACAGCTGGGGCTCTTCTGACATGAATTAAAGACCAAAGGGTCCTCTCAACTATTCCTACCTCCTGTCCCCACCCCAAGCTATATTTTTTCCCTTCTTCGCTCTGAAGCCACAAGTCTGGAGGGTTCTCGGTGTGAGCTGCGCCTCTGTCAAAATCACTTCACACCCGCAGGAAAATTTTTTAATATGAATTGGGCTTTAAAAAACTTTACCTTGATTTAGTGAGAATATAAAGCGGGGCCACAGTCAATGTGTTGTTTGTAGGAAGGCTGGAACACGAAGGGTCTCTGCTACCAAGGCAACATTAAGCACTAACTCCCATTTCAAAAGCTCCCAAAGAAGCTCTTTATTCGAGGCTGGGTTTTTAAAACGAGGAGAGCAATGTTATCTGGAAGCAGCCATTCGAAATATATATAAATACAGGAGGTTTTTGGACAGATGCACTTCCAGGGATTGCTGCAAGTGATGTTGTTTTACTGCAGGGCAGGAGGCACGAGCCAGGAGTGGGAGTGGAGCAGTTTAGGCTGGGCTCAGCCTGAG
>VZRF01003197.1:104220-118968 GCA_013396875.1 Vireo altiloquus
CTGAGTGGGACTGTAGGAGTGGAGCATTTGAGCAGGGGCACAGCCTGAGTGGGACAGTGGGAGTGTAGCAGTCTAGGCTGGGCTCAGGCTGAGTGGGACAGTGGGAATGGAGCAGTTTAGGCTGGGCTCAGCCTGAGTGGGACAGTGGGACAGTGGGACAGTGGGACAGTGGGACAGTGGGACAGTGGGACAGTGGGAGTGGAGCAGTTTAGGCTGGGCTCAGCTGAGTGGGACAGTGAGGATGTCCCTGCAGCCACCCAGCCCGGCACAAAATTGAGACAGGCTTTGATTTCCATTTGCTACAGAAGCCTGGAGCTGCTCCTGTAATTCCCAATCTTCCAGCTTCCCTCACGCCATCGCTTTAAGAACCATAGGTAAAAAAAAAAAAAGGAAAAGAAAAGAAAGGTAACGGAGATTTTATGGGCTGCCAACTGATTGCTGAGCTCATGCTCTATTGGCTTTGAGTGCAGCATCCATTACAGATTCCTCCACTACATTTTATCCCCCAAGAACATTTCAGCAGCGCTGCAGCTCCAGGCTCTGCAGGGAGCAGGGGGGGTTGGTTCTCCTCCAGGGGAAAAGGCTCCTTGGAGAAGCCGTGAGTGGATTATCCTCCCGCAGAATCACACTGTAAGCTCAGGGAGAGTTCAGGGAGACTTCACCTCCCGATGCTATTGGGAAATCGCAGCAGAAAGGGGATTAAAGTGCAGCTCCGGGCTCTGTTCTCCTGCACTTCTGGCTGGAGCAGCCTCTCTGGATGGCTCCGTGTCACATAATACACTCAGCAACGGCCTTAAACAAATAAGTGGCTTTTGTGTACAATGGGACGTGTGTAGAGACCTGCAAAACCACATCCATGGAACAGCAGCCAGCTATTCTTCAACCCTAAGTGAGTCCTTTCCTCACAAAATCTTCTTAAAGCCCTTCCTGAGCGTTATTTCACTTTAATAAAGTCGGCAGCTCAGCCCTTTGTGATGCCTCTGGCTGGCAGCTGGAAGGGCTCAGGGGAGGGGAATTTAGGTGCCACCTAAAGGGGATAAGTTGGGAAAAGGTCCGGATTGCTGCCTTGACCCATAAACTGCGACCAAGATCTCCAGGTGATCCTCCTCCCGTGCACTCCCGAAGCCTGAAAACCCAGAAAACTCCAGGATGCTCACAGTTTTCCAGGAATTGGCTATAACTGAGATTCTCTCCTGCGCCCAGTGGGAGACACAGGAATATTTTAACCCATCTCAGCAGCCGCCCTGTTTTCCCATAGATCTTCCAGAGAATCGAGCCGTCTTCCCAAAGTGACAAAGCGCGAGATTTTTAATCCTTTAATTTTTAAATTTTTAAAAGAGAAACGCCTCCCCATTTCTCCTTTAAACCTCCTCAGCTCCGCTCCTCGCCTCGGGAGTTACCTGCGAGCACCGCGCACGCATCCCCCGGGCAGGCAGGCATTTCCCCTTATTAACCCAGCATTTTTGGGAGCCCCACGTGCCCACGGCGTTATCTCCCTTTCTCCCGAGCTTTGATCTCGTGGCTTTTCATGCCTGGAGATGGCCCGGGCGGCTTTTTGGAGCATCCCGGCTGCTCTTTGGGCCATCTCTCAGCAGCATCCTTGATCTGGGGGCAGCGGGGGCTCCGCGCCAGCGCAGCGCCAACAGCTCCTGTTAGCGCCCAGCTCCTGCCGTGCCACGGGGCAGGAATGCTTCGCATTCCAGCCTTTGATGCCCGCCGGCCCCCGGGTGAAAGATGCGCCGGCTTCGGGAGCGGCGTGGAAGGAGCTCCTCGCAGGCCTGTGGTTGTTTTAACAAATCCAAAGGAGAGGAATTCTCGGTTTGGTCAAGGGGGTGGAAATGACAAAGATTATTTTACACTTTGCCGCTTTCTGGTTTGTTTTTTGCCTTCGCGAGAGCACTGGTAGGTCAGGGGAGGTTGTGGCTGAGCAGACACCACATTTTGGTGATTTCCCCTCTGTCCCAAATCCTTTATCCACGCTCGGCTCCCTCCTTCATGAATAAACCTCTGCAAGTCTTGGGACAGCGCTGGTGAAGATGAAAACCAATTAACAAACCCTCCCAGCCGTTCTTCCAGCGCTAATTTCTATTATTCACCACTTGCAAACTCAACGCCTCTTTCAAACCTCGCAGGTAGGAGACACCGAGCGCTTCCCGAAAAACCTCGGGATCGTTACCTGCGTATCTCCCGAACCAAAACTCACTTGTCGTAACAAAAGAAACGCCTTGAGAGATGTCCTGACGCTTATTCAAACAAAAAAGAAAAACGAGCTGCTAATTAGTCTCATAACGACTTATTTTCTCCCCCCCCTCCCTCCCTTATTTTAAATAAACCTGATGATGCAAAGTATTCCTTGGCTTCTCGCTCTGTACCCAACCGGCTCTCGGTGGAAAGAGCTTCTTTTTTTTATGGCTACGTATTAAAAGTAAACCAGCCCATGCCAGGTTTGGATAAAAGGCTATTTATTTTCAACCAATTTGATAGCTGCAGTTTTCGGTAATTGAATTTTCTGTGGTCAGAGGAGCAGTAATCTTAGAAACCAAATAAATATTTTTTAATAAAACGGAACACTGAGAAACCCTATAATAATGTCAAATATGTAGCCACTTATGGATGGATAAATATTTTAAGAAATTTACATCTCACCCAATGCTTTAGGCCTTGAGCTTCCCTGGAAATTTCAAACAACGCTATTTTATTTTGGGGAGGGGGCGGGGGGGGGTCAGAGTGTATTTAGATAAAGAGCTAAATATTAATCCTTCAGTTTGCAGCGGGTTTGATTTCCAATATTTATGCAAGAGAAGAGAAAACCAAAAACGCTTCCTCAGACCCTTTCCCTGGCACGGGGCAGTCCCGGGGATCCAGGCTCCACAAAAATGACCAACTCAGCCAGAATCACCCCAAAAACCCTCCGCAGAGTCACAGCTCATGGAAATAGTGAAATTTGGGAGAAAAATGAATTTTTGTTGAAGCGTCTCCCGGCAATCCTTCGCACGGACACTTGTCCCTGCTGGTTTGTGCAAACTGAAATCCCTCTGCGAGCTGGAGAGCAGGAGAACAGGGAGATCCTCACTTCTGGAATGATCATTCCCAGAATAAATCCCAGTGTGAGCTCCCAGCACACCCGGGAGGGATTCCCTGAGCTCCTGAGCGAATATCGGGGTCGGGGGAGCTGCAGAGCACAACTCGGGGCACACAGAAATAGGGCAGGGGGAAAAGCTGCTGCTGCTCGTGGCTGCTGCAGCCCCAGGAACTGATGGAACACACAGATCCAGGGAAAAGCTGCTCCTGCAGCCCCAGGAACTGATGGAACACACAGATCCAGGGAAAAGCTGCTGCTGCTCGTGGCTGCTGCAGCCCCAGGAACTGGTGGAACACACAGATCCAGGGAAAAGCTGCTGCTGCAGCCCCAGGAACTGACGGAACACACAGATCCAGGGAAAAGCTGCTGCTGCTCGTGGCTGCTGCAGCCCCAGGAACTGATGGAACACACAGATCCAGAGAAAAGCTGCTGCTGCAGCCTCAGGAACTGACGGAACACACAGATCCAGGGAAAAGCTGCTGGTGCTTGTGGCTGCTGCAGCCCCAGGAACTGATGGAACACACAGATCCAGGGAAAAGCTGCTGGTGCAGCCCCAGGAACTGATGGAACACACAGATCCAGGGAAAAGCTGCTGCTGCTCGTGGCTGCTGCAGCCCCAGGAACTGGTGGAACACACAGATCCAGGGAAAAGCTGCTCCTGCAGCCCCAGGAACTGGTGGAACACACAGATCCAGGGAAAAGCTGCTGCTGCAGCCCCAGAACTGATGGAACACACAGATCCAGGGAAAAGCTGCTGGTGCTTGTGGCTGCTGCAGCCCCAGGAACTGATGGAACACACAGATCCAGGGAAACGCTGCTGGTGCAGCCTCAGGAACTGATGGAACACACAGATCCAGGGAAACGCTGCTGGTGCAGCCTCAGGAACTGATGGAACACACAGATCCAGAGGCCTCTGCCATCCCAAATCCTCACCCACTTCGTAAAATCCCCGATAACTTTGCTGAGCTTCCTTTCCAAACTCGGCGTGGCTCCCTTTGTTTGGGGATCTTTTGGGTTTCATTTCCTAACCCATGATATGGAATAAAGGAGTTCCAGTGGGATGCGGGGCAGGGATAATGCAGGGACAGAATTCCTGTTTCCTGCCCAACAGCCAGGCTGGAATTATCGTTCTCTTATGGTGACACCTGCTGGCAAAGGCAGCCTCCTGAAACAGCTTCTGGAAAAGGATCAATCCCAAAATTCATCTGGATCCCCGAGACCAGCTCAGGGATTTTGGGAAGGGAGACACAGGAGAGTGGGAGGAACTGGAGTTGATCAGCCAGAGTCAGGAAAAACAGGAAGAACACACATCAGGTCTTTAAATTCAGGGAATGCTGCTACAGAAGGGGAGGAATGGTTTCCATCCCCACGGATTAGACACAATGAAGGATCAGTGCACTTCCTGCCGAAGCAGCAAAGATTTGGGGCAGCTCCTGTTCAGCCCGAGGTTCCTACCTGGGAAGGCAATGCTGGAAAATCCTTCTCAGCCCCTGGGTATCTGAATTTCCAGGGGTGTTTTTCCAGCAGGGATGCTCGTTCCAAGCTGATTGATCCATTATTCAACAAGAGTGATCCCAGTTCAAACACAACCACCAGGCTCAGCCCCTGCTGCCTTCCTTCAGTCGTTTTCAGTGTTGCTGGAAAGTGAAACCCAGCTGGTTTTCAGCAGGACACCATGGAAATCAGGGATGAAATTCCCAGTTTATTAATGGTGTGCCAGGAAAATGGCACAGGAACAGCAACTCCAGCGCTGATGGAGAAATCCCAACTACGTGTTCCACACCGCAGGCCTCCTACAGGACCTGAGCTTGGCATCCCTAGGGACACAGCTGAAATTCGTGTGTTTTGTCCCAAAATTTCAATCCCAGAAAACGATGATTCCAGAATGGAAGTGAAACCTGTGCTTGGTCACTATTTTGGGGTGGAAGAGCAGGGATGATGGGATGGGGTTTGCAAGGACAAATCCCATTGCAATGGGAATCAGACATGGAGCACTCCCAGTGTGATTATTCCATAATTAAAAACTCTGAGCTGCTCCCATACCTCTGGAAAACAGGGAACAGAGCAGGAACAAGCCATAATTGCCAGGAGATGGCAAATCTTGTTCGACTGCAGGAGCCTTGAAAACTCTTCAGTGCAATTTCCAGCGACTTTATCTCCCTTTCCATGAAGTTCACATTTCCTTCTTTTCCCTTGTTATGGAAAATTCTTGGGATAACAGACAGCGTGGAACCAGCAGGACTAAGTCTGACGAAACCTTTTTAATGATGCATCATGGAAACAGCCACTGCTGACTGTCCTGGTGGTGCCAAAAAAGAGTTTCTGGTTCGTGTTGGGAGTTTCTCCTCCAAGTTTCTGTCTCCAGGAGCACCTTGGAGCACACGTCAGGAACAGTCGCTAACAGCTTTTCCAGTCTTTCTCCCAGAGACTCCATCTCACAATATTTGCCTTGTTCAAGGAGGAAAGATGCATCTTGGAGCCATTTGCTGGGGCAGCTCTGGGGCATCATGCAATATTTATATTCTGTTAATCTGAGAGCTTGAAATGAAAGATGGGAGAGGCCAAATCCAACCTTTCCATAAATGCCATTGATTTGGGAGCAGCCTTGGATTTGGGCCAGTGTTTTCCCCTGCCTTGCTCGCTGCCTTTCAGGATATTTGTGGAAATGAGGACCAGGGTCATTTGGTATTCAGCCCTGGCTATGAATTATAATCTGGGTATGAACTGCACAGAAATTTAAAAGGCAAATTTTTCACCTCAGAAACAAACTTTGCTTCCAGCAGCCAAAACCCCCTGATCAGAGCAGGAAAGGGCAGCACACCAAACACACTCGGGGGGCTCACAGGGCCCTGCTGCAAAACCAGAACAAAACGACAAAGAATTCCACCCTGAGCAAGGGGGACAGCTTGGAAACCGTTCAGAAACCTGAGGGGCTTCAGGAGATCGGCACCGTCAGGGACATAAATTTCCATAATATCTGCATCAAAAGCAGAAGCAGGCCACCTCTGTGCTCTGTAGCTCGTTTAACAAGGGCTATAATGCAATTAAATCACCACACACGATTAAGGTTTTGTCTCTGGGCCATTCCCTGGAGCAGGAGAACAGGGAGGCACCAGAGGGGCTGGATCTGCTTCCTCTGAGGGTCTCCCTCCCCTGAAGGATCTGGGCACGATCTCAGATCCCGAGGATGTTCTGATTCCTTGGATTTGCTGAACTTGTCATGAGATAAAAACCTCCAGAAGCATCCCAATCCTGCTGGATTTCACTGCCTTTCAGATTCCTGCACATATCAAAGCTCAGTCTGTCAGTGCTCGACCCTGACCTCTCCAGCTCCATTTCACATGATAAAAGCTTGAACTGGGGTGACTTAAGCTGGGTTTTAGGCTCTGGGATCAAAGCTCAGAAACCAACGGAGCTTCAGGCTGTGTGGAAGTGTCCAAACCATCTGAAATGGGATATATTTCTGATATCCTCCCCATCTATCAGCTTCTCCTGTTTGGAATTGATTCCTGCTCCACTCATGTCCAGAGTATCTCCACACATCCAAGTTTTTTTTTTTGCTAGGTTCTCTCTCATAGATGCACTTTTATCTTAACTTCAGATTAATTCACCATTTAAAATCAAAAATATCAAGGAAAGCCATATATTTCCTTTTTCTATTTAATAACTCCAGGATCACTGAGGTTGGAGAAGTCCCTCAGGACCATCCAGTCCAAGCTGTGCCTAATCCCCACCTTGTCCCCAGCCCAGGGCTCTGAGTGCCTTGGACACCTCCTGGCCTGGGGACTCCAAACCTCCCTGGGCAGCTCCAAGGCCTTGTGGAGGTCCTGGTTGGGCCCCACTAGGATGGTTTGTGCCCAGACTGCTTTTTCTTCTCAATCTCTCATCTCAGGACAAAATAACAAACGACTTCGGTGCTGCTTCAGGTTGTTTATTCTAAAGGTATCAAAGGTTCAGGAGCACAGAGTCACCACTGATTCCAGGTGCCAAAATGGCTGTGGATACACAGTGCAGAGGGTTTATATAAGGTTTATCATCAAATAGGAAGATTCTACACACATTATTTTGTTTCTAAATCCAATAACTATCACTATTATTAACAGGTCTCTTCTAAACTAAATTCTCTCTACTAATTACTACATGATAGGAACTGAGGTCACAGAAAAGGGAAGAAGAAGGAGAAGAGGGAAGAAGGAGAAGGACAAGGCACTGACACCCTAAAATCTCCATCTTGGTCCCACAGTAATACATGAGGCAATTCCCAAAACCACAAACCCATTTTTCTGTGGCACATCAAACATTCAGCTTTTCATTTCTTTGGTGTTTGCTGCTCACCCAGCAGTGGGGGCAGCTTCTCCCAAGGGCTCATCGCGATGGCAAAGCTTTCTTGTGGAGCTTTGGGGATAAATTTGGTCCCCAGGAGAACAGGCAAAGCTGTTTGGCTTTGCTGGTCTCCAACAGGCCTGACCACCTTTTCCAGGAAGAAATGAAACGAAAATCCAGATGTCCCTTCCTGACCTAGAGAATGTCAGCCCTGCTCTGGAGTCCTTTTCCATCCCTTCCCCACTCCTTTTCCGTGAATTTCTCCGGGGTGTTCCTTCCCCTCTCACCCTGCCTAGCCAGGATTGCTCGAGCACAGCCTGCAGCTGATGCAGACACCGCAGGGAATTTGCATTTCTCCTGCAGCTCCCACTCGAGCTCTAGGCACCCACAGGACAGCATTAGGGAGAGGTTCCCTTTCTGAACTGTTCCTCGAGGAAAAGCCACCCCCAGGTGTGCTCTGAATTCAGTTCTCCCAGCCCTGAAGCTCCTGGGAAGCACAAAAGGTTGGGTTTGATGCCAGTGGCTCCTGGGTGTGTTGTTAAGGTCAGGATACACTGCAGGAGCAAACCCTCAGGAACAGGGATGCTGTATTCCAATTTAATTTGCCTAAAGTTGTCCTGTGTGGAATTCTTCCCCTGTAAGGCCACAGTGACAGCAGGAGCATCTCCTGGCTGTTTGTGGAAAAACGCTGCTTGTTCAAAACTTTTATTCCCCTTTTCCTCCATGGAAAAGCAAAGCTTCTTAATTTATTTTTATTTATTTATTTATTTTACTTATAGCGTGGACTATTTTGCATCTGACCGTGGAAAGTGCTGGGCCGTGATTAAACTGACCTTCAGCAAATCGTTTAATTTGCTGAGATTTCTGGCCTCTTCTAAAACAACAACAGCATCCTTCCCTCCGAGGGAGGGGGTGGATAAAAAGGGAAAAGGCAGCACCCCACTAATTTTAGCCAGCACAAAAGGAGCCTCGGTGCCAGAGGAACATCTGGCATGCTCCGTTCACCTTAACCCTTCCCCTTGGCATTTCAAGGCCTATTAATAAACAAAACAAACCGGGCTCAGAAAACAGATGAGCAAACATCTTGGATGGCTGTGGCCGATTACTGAGCCCCTTCCTCCCCTCACCCAGCACCTCCAGGCCTCATTGCTTCGCCTCAGAATATTTTTACCGCTGAGGAGCAGCTCCAGGGGTGTGTTGTGGTAAATATTCCCAACCAAACCACGTGGGAAGAGTTTCCTCAGCTCCACGGGACCTCCACTCAAACAAACCCCCTGTGTCCCAGGGCTGAGGGAGGCAGAGCCAGCCTGGCACCAGGAACATAATTTAGTGTGCAGGTATTTGATTTGATAAAAAAAAAAACAACCCCAAAAAAAAAAAAACAACCCGACGTTAATTGGAAAAAACTCCATCTCTGGATGTAGAAATGTATATCTGGATGTGGATAATGGGCTCCTGACAAGGTTGTAATTCACTGAGAGGGGCCAGACCCCAGTTTTGGGTCTGACATGTCGCTCCAGCCTCGAGCAGCCCTGGCTTTCCACGATCCCCTAAGAGGGTAGCATGTTGCAGCTGGCAAAAAAATAAACAAACCTGAGCTCTGTGCTAACAGGATTTTTTTCCCCTCCTATGATTTATGCCACGAGCGAAGGAAAAACAGCGACACGTTTGTGAGGGGAGGTTCCACTCGGGCCCTGCGCGCTTCCAGCGTGGCCTGGACACGGACACTGGGAAATGCTTTTATTTTTGGGGAAGGGCAGCATCTTAAATGCACGTGCAGGACTCTATTTTTTCTTCTTTCCTTGGAATTTCCAGGGAAATCTGTGCCTCTGCTGGGGAGAGCCTCTTTTGGTGTCACTTTTGGTGTCACTCGTTAAATTCGGGGTTTTATTTAAAATCTTCTCCCTTGTTCTGGAGAGTCAGAAAACCAAATATATCCCTCTTTCAAACTGGATTTTCTGTTCTTGGCTACCTCGGTGGGTTTTTCCCAAATACTGGCCTCAGAAATAAACTCATTTAGACCTTCCCCCGTTGGATTCAGAGCACGACTCCATGTAAGAATGGAGTCTGGGGAGCCCTAAATGAGCTCAGTTTCAATCCCTGAATCCCTGTCAGGCCCTGCAGTGAGTGAGCTCACCCAGGGCACCACCCTGCCTCCCCCTCGGCTCCCTCACACCCCAATCCCAGCACTGGCATTCCCTTTTCCACCTGGAGCCTGGGAAATGACTGAATTCCCCCCAGCCCCGCTCTGGGCTTTCTCCCATTGTTCCCAGTTTGTTTTTCTTTCCAGCAGGAACAGGAGCTGCCCTGTTGGATTTGCCAGTGGAGATGACAAACACAGAGCATCAGGCCTTGCTTTTCACCTTGGGCATGTGGAATGTTTTACCTGGAAGCCGAGGATTTCTTCTCCCATTCATTTCTATCCCAAAAGTTTTTAATCGCTGACAATTCCAAGGGAATAAAGATTTTTCAAGATAAATTGCCACCAGAGTACACAAAATAGGGAATTGGATGGGGAGACTGCTCCCAAAAACAAAGAGGAGCCTCCCTGGCCTCCAAGACAGCAGAAAAAAGGGAGAAAAAGAGAGGGAGAATGGTGAAAAGTGGCTTTTATTAAACACTCTGCACACCAAACACTTGTTTATGGCTATTGGAATTTTCGCACCCATCTCCTCACTCCCAAAATCCAGGAGCTGAGTCCGAGGACGGGGATTGAGCTTTCCATGCTCTGGTCCATGAAGTGAAGGCCTCCCCGAGGTCTGGGATCTGGGCTGCTGGTGTCACCTTTCAGAAACAGAACCCAAAGGAACCTCTGAGCCTGGGGAGTTTCCACGACAACACCCAAACATAAATATCTGTGCCCAGCAGAGAGAGGCAAAGTGTGTCAGTGGCACTGGGGCTGTGCTGAAAGGCAGAAATTAGCCAACACCCTCCATCCTCGAACAGGAGGATTTTCCTTTTACAGCTTGTTGCCATCCCCACTTGGTGCAATCCTCCTCCTCTTTAACAGCAGCCAGTCCAGGCACACACAAACTGAATTTTTCCATCATTTTTTGTCCTTCCTGCAGCAGCAAGCAGCGATCCCCAGCCCAGCAGCAGCCTGGGTTCGTGTGCCTGAGCTTTATATTCTATAAGTCCAATATAACAGCGTGTCAAATGTTTGCTTTGGCGATCCCGATGCCTCAAATCCCCTTTTTATACCAATATTTAAAATGGGAAAAGGCTTTAAAAGAATGGGCGCAAATTACTGCTTCAAAGGTTTTATTGGGCTTCCAGCTGAGCATTGCTTCTGCTAAGAATGGGGATTTGAAAAAAAGCAGCGTTCAGGCTGCTTTATTGGGGTTTATTTCCTCTGCTGCTGCAGTCCTCAAGGAGGGAGAGGAGCAGCAGAAAGAACAAGGAGCAAAGAATGATCTCTTTTCCCCTATAAATCCCAATAACTCTGATTTTTTACAGTTCATAAAGACTGACCTCTGTAAGTTACCCCAGTTATGAGAGGTAAGGAAAGCTCAGCTCAGCAGAAGTGAGATTGTCTTCCCTTCAGTGAAAGCCACGCTAAAAATAATCCTTTCCTAAACAATACTTTAATGAAATATTTAAGAAATGGTGGGCAAACACTTTGTTGGAAATTCAGTTTAGAGAAGCTCACCCAGCTCTGTTGTGAAGCTCGGGGAGATGGGAGAAGGCACCAGAGCAGATGGAGAGGCAGAATTAGCCTGTCTGGGTTTTAAGGGATTTAGACAGGGGAACTTTGTGGGGTTCTTGGGACCATTTCCCTGATTTTAGTGCCTTATCACTTCCCAGGGTTTATCAGCTCAGCTTTAACCATCCTGTGCAAGTGTTGGATGAGCCCTGGGACGGCCAGGGCAGCCCAGCTCATCCCAGTGAGGCTGCTGGTCCTGCTGGGAACCCAACCCTGAGCTGCTCCAGTGCTGGGGAGGGTGAGGATCTCCCAGATGGGCTCTGCTGGCACTGCCAGGGGTCTGGGGAAAGGGAGAGCACAGAGCTGGGACCAAAGCAGCAGCATCAGATGAGATATGGCACAGAGACCCTTCCCTGGAGGGTGGGCAGGCCCTGGCACAGGGTGCCCAGAGCAGCTGTGGCTGCCCCTGGATCCCTGGCAGTGCCCAAGGCCAGGCTGGACATTGGGGCTGGGAGCAGCCTGGCACAGTGGAAGGTGTCCCTGCCATGGCAGGGCTGGCACTGGATGGACTTTGAGGTCTTTTTCAACCCAAACCGCCCTGGGACTCTGTGATAACTCACTCGTGGCATTTTCTTCCATGGCATTTCTTTTTCCTTGCCATTTCCAGACTCAGGGATTTGGGTGTGGACCGAAATTTCTCTTGCTGCTGCTCAGCTCTCTCCCCTTTTCCCTTGGCTGCCAGGTCAGAGCACACGCAGGTGAGCCACAGATTGAGGGCTGGGGAATAAATAAAGCCCAGGCACTGCATCCAAAAGCTTTTCACCCCTACCCTCAGCCTGGGAGCACCAACAGGAGCTGCACTGCTGGAATCACTCATCCTTCCCTGCCAAGGAAGCCTCTTCGGTGGACAACAACAGCCTGGAGATTTGGACTGGAAAGCTTTTAAGCCAGAGAGTCAACCAGGAGTTAACCCAGCCACGCTTCACTGCAGGCTTCCAGTGTCAAACCACAGGAAGTTGTCCCTGGTGGTTTGCTGATCTCTGTGGTCTGACTGAGCTCGAGCTCTCTGGAGCAGAACTTCCTTGCTGGCAGTGTTATCACAGGCCTTTCTCCTCACCTGGAACCTCCAGGACCTGATCCTGCAGGCTCTGAAACACATCTGACCCTCTCACTGATGCCAGGATGATTTTTGCTTTTTCTTTCACACCTCTCTCACACACTCTGTTATAGTTTGATGCATTCTCAGTGCTTTTAGCCCACACACTGTGACTTCCCAAGGCTGATAACTCAGCTCAGCCCCACGGCACCGTTAAACCAGGAGAGCAAACATCCTGGGAGCCCCAGACACCAAGGGCCTCTCCAGAACACATTTTGGAACCTCAGACAGGCCCAGCCAGGGGGAAGGTTCCTCACAACGAGGGCTTCACTCCAGCCTCTCACTGGGGGATCTTTGATAAATATGTTAATTTTGCAAGGCCTATAATTGTGTGTATTTCAGTGTGAGGTGTGCATGCATTTCAGGGCATTCCAGCTGGACCACGTGCTGCATCCCAGGATCCTGAAATAAATCCCGAGGTAAAAACCCCTTTTCCTCATCAACTGTGTTTTGGTTTTAATTTTAAAACCAAGAAAAAAGCAACATCACCAAGGAAGGGAAATTTCCATTTACTCAGCCATGGAGAACCAGATCACCCCACCAGGGATGAACAGCACTCGGTGCTAAGGAGCAAAAAACAGAAAAACCAGAATTTCAGCTTTTAGAAACCCCAAATCTACCAGGCTGCTCAGATATTAAAACCCAGATTTATTTATAACCCCTTGGCTCACAATGGCACCTTTGGATGCTGATTCACTGCACTTTACAGGGAGTTCATCTCCATTAATCCATTTTGCAAAAGCCACATGAAAGAGGGACAAAGATCAGAGGCAGCAGAGCCAGGGCACGCTGAGATGCACAGAAGGAAGAAGACAACTTGAAGAGTAAATCACGGTTTAAAATTCAACCAGCACTTTTCAATTATTTAAGGAACTGTTTTCTTGACAAGGATTAGAAAATGATATTTCAAATGCATCGCTCGAGCAGGATGACACCTTTTCAAATGAAGGGTTTCTGTTGCTGCTCCTGTTATTCTGTCTGGACTAAAAGATGACTTTCAAGTATTTTGTCTATCATTTTTAAAGAAGGAGAAAAAAAAATAGCAAGCCTGAAAGAACAAAGGCACCACTTCAAAGCCTTCAGCAGAGAAGGAAGTGCTTTCTAGCAAAAATCATCCACTTGTGTCAATGAAACCTTTGTCAGACAGCTCCTCTCCTGCTTGGCTGCTGCAGCCGAAGACAGAAGGGAAAGAGAATCCCTGAGAGGATGACAGAAGTCATGTCCCAGCAAGGTCCCCTGTGTGCCTGGTGTGACAGGGACAGGCTGTGACTGAGAGGGGCTGAGGGAGCACCTGGGGTGGCCTTAACCCCCCTGCCGCTTTGGGAGGCTGCATGTCCCTCACACGAGGAACTTCTCGAGGGGATTTTGCAGCAGCAGGAGTTAAAAGCTATTTCTGAAAGAACTGCAATTCCTCGGGCTCTCCATATTTTTTCATGTTCTTAAATCCCAGGGAACTTTGCAGCTCCAGTGATCCATCGCCACCTGCAATGGGCTCTGGATCAATCCGAAGCATCAGGGGAAGTTCATTCCCTCCTCACCCTCACGTTCACAATCTCACCTCAAAACCAACGGAGATTTCTCTTCCCAGCCATCTGGAATGCCACTGGGAAACACCTTTCACTCTGTTCAGGTACCAAAATCACTTTGGGACCTCTGTTCTATTTTATAACAGGTTTTTTTTGTTTTGGCCAAGCCCTCCCGTGGAGCTGGTCTGGTACCACTTGTTACACAACCTGAGTGTTCACAGCTCTCTTCAGGGCCCCTTTTGGGTAACACGTGGAGCTCTAACCCAGAAGTCCCAGTGGCAGTGCTCCCTCTGCCCTGGAATATTTGGAATATTGCAGAACCTGTTGTTAAGCTTGCTCTGATAGCTATTACCCCTAACAAGCCTCCCCTCAAGAACGAGTCGCTTTTGACCTCCACACACCTGGAGGCTTCACCCTCCTGCCGCACCTCTGACCTACCCCCCGATAATTGACGGCGGGCAATTATCAGCAATTTGTTGCCTTTGTTTTCCTTAGCACCCAATTATGCAAATAACAGGCCTGGAATGGAGCAGCTCCTATCGGGCTGCGAATTTGGAACGAAGTGTTTCATGCCTGAGTGCCTCTGCCAGCCCTGCCCGAGTGCGGGAGCAGGAAATGAGAATTCAGGGAATACTTATCCCAGGCAATCTCTGTCGGGGTGGCAGAAGGATATTTAATACCTTTTTTTATTAACTCCTAAGAGAACCTCCAGCCTAGATGCTGCTGCCTGCTCCCATGGACTTATGGATATTTCACTTTGCTGTGCTCCTGAGCTTCCTACCCTGGCTGGGCACCCTCAGCTCTCCCCCAGGAGCAAGGCAGGGCTGGGATGTTGGCAAATGCCAACAAGGAAAACACATTTTCCAAACCCAGTGCCAGGGGGGAGATGTTCTTCTCTGCACCCTGACTCCTGGCCCGGCTCTGTTCCTTATTTCAGTGTCCCATGTCCCAAAAAGATGAAATGAAGCTTCTTTCTGCTGTTTCAAAGCTTCTTTATTTTTCTTTCTTATCAAAGTTT
>VZRF01003197.1:119253-144881 GCA_013396875.1 Vireo altiloquus
ATTCCTTGCTGCACACAGGGAGTGGAGCAGAGCTGTGCCCTGGCTGCATCCACAAGGAATTTTGTGCTTGAATCCATTGTTTGTTTTTTTCCTGCCCAGGTCCACCTTGGCTTTTGTGCTTGAATCCGTTGGTTTCTCTCTTCCTTTCCATGCTCTGTGCAGAAAGCAGAACAGCTGATCCTGTCCCATCCTGCCCTCTGTGTCAGAAAGGGTTTTTAATCCACAGAGTTCCATCTGCATCAAAGACAGGGACAAAAACCACTGGAAAAAAGGCATTCCAGGCCCCTTTTCCCTACCTTTCTTCACCCCGCTCGGTCCTTTCTGACGTGTCAAGTTCAGCATTCTCTCCACCAGTCCCTTCCCAGCCTTGTGACCTCATCCACTTCCCTGACAAAAGATTAGGACACATTTTCAGATGCTCAGGGCTATTTTTGGACAGCCCCAGAGACAGTGGGGAGAGAAGGGGCAGGGGGACTTTGTTAATGGTGGAACAATCTCTGTGTCTGGAGGAACCACTCAGATTTAACATCACTGCACAGAACTGCCCCGGGTGAGGCTGGATGAGCTCTGTCCATCTGAGATGGCATTGCTGGAATCAATTCCCTCTGGGAAGGAGCTGGGAAGGGGCTGCAGGGACTGGAAATGCACAGAAAATGAATCCTTATCTTCACCAGAGGAGGATATGCTCCGTCAGGTGTCCTGAACACAGAACCAAAGCAGCAGGATGAGAGGACAACCAGAACTCTGTGCTGTGGGCTGGGAGCCTGGCCCAGGCTCTGCCAGCATGGGAAGTTCTCCACTTTTCCATGAGAAGGAGACAGCTGAGGCACAGCCCCATCCCAGCGCTGCTCCTCATCCCCACACCGGAGAATTTGGTCTCCTGTCATTCCCTCCCTCCTCTCCCGGAACTCAGGACTTGGATTTTCACCAGATTCCGCCTGAGGAATCAGCAGGGCTGGAGGGGATGAAAGACAATCCAACCAACCCCCCCCCAAATCCCAGAATTACACATTCGAGGCATCACCTTTTCTTCCCCCTGCACAGCACAGCATCGGAACATTCAGGAGGCAGTTCCAGGGAGCCACTCCCAGCCCTGCCCGCCGTGATCTGCCCACTTTGCCAAACCCAGAGCTCGCTGCCAGCCACACCTGGCACTCTTCCACCCAGGAAACACATTGGACTCGGGAATGGCTCTTGCATGTCACGCTCGTGGGCATTTGGCCCACGGAGTGCTTTGTTACCCAAGCCATAAATCCATGAAACACAAGCCTGAGTAAAATCCGAGACATTGTGGAAAGCGAGGAGGGCTTGAGCGAGCTCCTGGAATAGAAGCCGAGCCCCTCCCCAGGCAGAGCAGTATTTTTAGGAAGTCGATTGAGAAATGTTTTCCTTGCTCCATTTCCATGTTTACTGGGATACAACATTGTTACCCTGGATTGCATCAGAAAACATGGAAACAGCTCCACAAATCGATCCGGCCACAAGTCCTCCGAGGAATCTGCTCCTTGTCTCCAAGGAGTTCCATCAGCACAAACAACAGCAAATAAAGACAAGTGCTTCTCCAATAAATAAATATGGGTATGCAGATGTGGTAGGGGATTTCGGATGGATTTTAGGATGGCATCGTTCCCCTAAGACATTGGATTTATAAAATTTGAGGATATAATCAAATCCAAGTGAAACTTGCTCTGTTTTAGGGAAAGGCCCTATAACTGCAATAATGGGGCCATCCCCTCCCTGGGGCTTTCAGTGTCTCAGGCACTCCAGGAAAGGAACTGGACTCTATTTCAGTATTCCCAGAAATCCTTCTGAGGTCTGAACTTGCATCTCCAGCCAGCCAGAATTCCAGGGAATTGATTGCCACGATAATGGGAAACATGGCAGCTCCAAAATGGTTGGTTTGAACTTGGGATCTCTTCAATAACAGAAAGAATAAAAATGTCCAAGTGTTGCCTTTCAGACATCTGAGTTGGCTCTGCGTGTAATCAATTAGAAACCAGCTCCATTCCACAGGAAAATGGCTCTACCTTAGCCAAAAGATAATTTTTGTCAAATAGGTGAACTAATTTTTCCCAGGTCAAGCATATCCTGTGACTCCTTCCCTGCTCTCTCTGCTCCTTACCTTGCCTTCCCAGTTAGTTTCAATTCCTTAGTCCAAAACCTGTCTGAAAATGGAATTTCCTCTCCAGAAAAAAAAAAAAAAAAAATCATTACCAAATAATGATGGAAATTATTCTGACAGGGATCAAAAAAACCCCAATAAAATGGCAGCAACAACCCTGATATAAATTCATGTGTGTGGAGGAATTTCCAAGCCTGGTAAAGTTTTTGTTTGCTTGCTTGAGAAATTCAAGAACCATTTTATTCTAGTTTTTTTCCTTTAATAGGCGTAAAAAACCCCAACATTGTGAGGCTTCTAGGTGGGCAGGCAGGATGCTGTCAGCTCCATTTCCCCACGGGTGAACTGAATTGTTCTGGCAAAACCTTAGCAGGCTCCAGGAGCAAGTGTGATTTTGCAAAGAGATATTTGGTATCAGGATATTCTCCCGATGGAAAAAGGCCCAGCAGAGTCATTCAGCGAGAGTGGGAACATGGAATTAGCAGGTAAAGGCTTTTGGGGGGATTTGCTGCAAGGCTGCTTTTGCCATTAGTGACCCAGCAGGAAAATCTGGGAATTAAGGGGTTTAATAACAGTGATAAAGCAGGAAAATCTGGGAATTAAGGGGTTTAATAACAGGAATTAATTGTCTGAAGTAAGAGGAAATGTGGATGTATAAAAATATAATCTATAGCTGCCCCATCCCTGGAAGTGTTCAGGGACAAGGGCTTGGAGCAACCTGGGATGGTGGAAGGTGTCTCTGCCCAAACCATTCCAGGATTCTCTGATTCTGTGAAATTTGCCTCTCGCCGTGAAGTCCATTAGAATGAAAACCCCACGAAAAGAAGTGGTTCCTTCAAAACCACCTTGAAAAATGGGCTCAGAACCTCTGCTTGCTGTGGCTTTGTAACCCAGGAGCTGAAATCTCTCAGTTCCTGAGCTCCTCCTGCTCTTATCAGGATCCTGCCTGAGGAAACAGAGCCAGAGATCAAACACAACCAAAGCTGCAGTGGTTCAGTTCCAACACCACTGATGCCTTAAATGGCTCCCTAGAAACAGAGAGCAGACAGGAATAAAGGAATAAAGGAGGGATTGATTTGAAAGGTTTTTAGATGCACACTTTGGGTTCTAGAGGGTTTTGCCTCAGTGCATCCCAACATGGACAATGCCAGCTCCCGAGTTCTTCCCACTTTGATATCAGCATCAATTGCCCAAGCAGAAGCCAGGCAAGGATGGAATTTGCCCAAGCTTGCCCCCCTCTCCCCAAGATGAAGGTTTGCAGTTGTTGGGCCCAGGAGGGTCTGGGTGTCCTTGGAGAGCGAGCTGGAGAGGCTTTGTTATGTCAGTGTGAGCATGAGAGAACAGCACTGAACGAGCTCCAGGGAGCTGCAGAGTCACACTGGGCAGGGCAGGGCTGGGAAAAACATAAAAGTTCAAACCTGAGGCACCATCCCAACACCTCGAACAGGACCCCAAATGTGCCCTGTGCCCTCCCTGTGCCCACCCTGCGGGGCTGCAGCTGCTCCAGGGCAGCCAAGCTGCTCCCAGAGCTCCCCCCGGGAATGACAAGGAGCAGGCAGCAGCCCTGGCACAGCCTGTGATTGTTCCTAGGGCTGGCACACAGGGACAATTAGGGAATATAACACATGCACAGAAGGAATTTGTTCCTCCTCCACCCTGTACGTGGCAGACGCTCTGCGAGGACACCCAGATTCACTTTTTCACCTGAATTAGAACAAAGTGTTTTGCTATTCTCCCTCGTGTTTCCTTCTCCTCCCTCTCCACCCCTTTCTCTGTCCCTATTTTAATCTACAAACCAGTAATGGCTCTGCAGGCGTCCTGCCAGGGCACAGCTCGCACTCGCCTGGCAAATGCTGGGCTCCTTCTCCTGGCTCCAGCTAAAAACCAAGACAAAAAGGAAGAGCCAGGAGGTCATTTTGGAGCCAAGGCATCCGCCCAGGGTGTCCAGACTTTATAGGAATTAAATTTATGGGAACTAAAGACTCCCATCACTCTCTTGCTCTTTCTTTTGCTCCAGAAGATGTTTTTATCACCCTTGATACTGGGATAAAAATGTTTTAAAAGGCTGAAATGACGAATATTGATAGCATTAATTTTCTTTTTGCTTAATAAATAAAATGGAAATAATTCAGAAAAGTTCATTTTAGTGCATTAACAACTTTTATTTCTGGTCTAACAGCTGAGAAGTGTCGGGAGGGACTTCAAAACACAGAGCGTCTGAGGCTCTCAAATCCAGCAGCAGCAAATCATCCATCAGCTCATTCCTAATTGTCTTTTCCACAAAAAAAAAAATAATTTTAATTGAGCAGTTTGCAGGTCCAATTGAGGAACCTGAGAGCTTTTACTCACATCCTAAAGGCTTCCTCAGGTGTGACAGACACCCACCAGCAAGTCCTGGCAGCAGGGCATGCTTGGGATCCTTCACCTGAGCCAGATGTGCAGCTGTGATTTGGATCCTTTACGTCAGCCAGATGTGCAGCTCTGACTGGGGTCCTTTATCTCAGTCAGATGTGCAGCTCTGATTGGGATTGTTTATCTCAGCCACATGTGCAGCTCTGATTTGGATCCTTCACCTGAGCCAGACGTGCAGCTCTGGTTTGGATCCCTTATCTCAGCCAGATGTGCAGCTCTTGTTTGGATCCTTTACCTCAGCCAGATGTGCAGCTCTTGTTTGGATCCTTTACGGCAGCCAGATGTGCATCTCTGATTAGGATCGTTTATCTCAGCCAGATGTGCAGCTCTGACTTTCACCTGTCTTTCACCCTCCCTCACCATGACACCATCACCCACCCCTGCCCCTCACAGTGCTCCCCACTCTGGCATTGTGCCTGAGGATTTGGGTGCTGGCATTTGTCAGCTCCCTCAAACCCCTCTTTTTTTCCCCCTTTCAGCTCTCAAACCATAATTCCAGCACAGCTCCTCGCAGTCTGGAAGGACAGAGCCTTGAACACATCCCTGGCACGCTCCCTGCAGTGAAACTTCCCCCACGCAGCTCAGGTGAAGTCCTGACCGCCTTCATTTCCATTTCAATGAAAGCAAGATGGGAATTCATCCTGCTGACTGACATGGGAACGAGTCTAAGGGCAGCATGAAGAAAGCAGCACTTCTTCAAACTGCAAACTCCTCTGGGCAGGGAAAAATGCCAAGTTCTGCCACTGCTGAGTGACTTGGATCACTCAGGAGCAGGGATGGAATGGGGACAGCCCAGACCTTCCGTGTGCCACAGGGCTCCTCCAGCCCGGCCTGAGGCACCTGCTCCACTCCAACCGTGGGCAATCACATTAATTAATGATTAATGATGATAGGGCTCTTGGAAACAATTTTTTTAGCCAAGCATCACACTGGCAAATGACTCAGAGGAGTCAGCAAACACTGGTCACCGGCCAGCAGTTACAATGCAAAGGAAGCAGCCTGATTTCAGAGGATTGTTCTCCGCACTCCGGGGGAATTAGGGATACCCATTGGAATGCAATTACAAGCCCCGGGCTGCGATGGGATCAGCCCGCGGTGGATCAAAGCTACTGTTGAGCAATAATCGGCAATAATCTGAGCCCATCAGCGCAGAGCACTCGGCTTTTCTGGGATGCTGGGGAGCAGAAAGTGAGGAGGAAGTTGAGTGTCCAGAAAACAATCACCAGGAAGCACATCAGAGCAGATAAATATGGGTGAAATCAGAGCATTTCTGTCCTCCCTGTTGTCACAGCTCTTTGTTTTATACTTGTGGTCATTCCCTGCTTCGGAGGCAGTGACAAGCACTCGGAGCACGAGGCTTTGCTACACAAGGCAGAACCACTCCCAGCAATCCGAAAACATCCTGAGAGTACTTCCCACACCCAAAGCTACATCCTCTCGACTTCACTCCCTCCTGAAGAACGACCAGAACACCTTTTTCTCTGTACGATTTTCACCTTCACCCTCATCCAGATGTGGCTGTACCCATGAAAGCACTGAGATAACCTGGTGAAAACAGTCCCCACCTCAAAGCAGGGGTGAGGGGAGGTCGGAAAATGCTGTGAGTGACTCACTTCATGTCCAGACAACCACACTGGACCAGAGAAGGTGTCAGACATCACCTAATAGTGGAAATTAGGAAACCCAGATAAGATAAGTGCAAAGGGACTCGGTAACTCTGCAAGTTGCAACAGCCCAGAAATCCAAAAATAAGATGAAATAAGGACCCAGAATGAAATGACACAAAACTCGACGATGTTAAACAAAGCAGCAAAACAAGCCAGAGCTCCCGGATGATGCCCCGGAATTCTGCCTCCCTCAGTTAATCTGCTCATGGAACCTTTCCCAGTTCCTTTCCATGCTGGCTGTCCCTTATCTGGGCAGCAGGTCATTCGAAAGGAATGACAGAGAGGGTGAAATAAATGTTGGCTATTTCCAGCGTCCCCAAGGCACAGCTGCCAGCCTGCAGGGGAAGGTGGCACCACAGGGGACGTGAGTGTTGAGGTCAGGAAGAAAATATGTCACTGCAGGGTGCCAAACCCAACCTCCTGCCCACTTGTGGAAGATCCTGGGGCACAATTCGCGAGGCTCAGGGTGGTACATTGTCCAAACCTGGGTTATTTATAGCCACCCTCCCTAAAATACTGCTTGGAAAAGTGAAGGTTGTGTTCTGTCGAATCGCCCTAAACCAGGCCAGGAGACACTTCACAGACAGAGTCAGAGCAGTGGGTATTTGCTTTATTCAGCACTGGGTGTGTGGGGATCTCTCCTCCAAAACACACACCGGTGCTCCCTACAACACAGCATTATTATGGGTTAAATCATGAATATTCATCACATTCCTTGGGACAGGCGTGGTTATACAAATTATTTCTCGGAAGTCATTAATACTATTAGCACATGGGTCACGCATGCCCTGTATGTCCTGGTGGTCGCACTGAGGAAGGCTCCTCTTCTTCCTCGGGGGTCTTCCTGATGAAGATAAGTTGTCTTCCTCACAATGCACTTTTCACCTTTCTTCCTGGAGCATGCATAGTCCTTTGAGGGATGATTCAGTGGTCTCTGAGATGATCTTTGTCCCTTCTGTCTTGACAAGATTAGAGCGAACTCGGCTTCTTAGGTTTTGTAATTAACATTTGCTGTCTGAATTAACATCTTCTGTCTCCCAGTAGTTAACTGTGCTCACATGAGTTAGCTATTGACCACCCCTTACTCACTGTCTGGAGCTGTGCAGCAGGGCAGGTCCCACAGCAGCACAGGGAATGCCACGGGAGCAGCATCCCCACGGCTGCTGAATCCTGGGAAGATAATGTCCTTTATCACCTTGCATCAGCACTTTAACAGCCACACAGCAAAAAGAGACCAGTAAAGAATAAATTAAAAAGGGATTTATTTAAATTCTAGACTTTTCTTGCATTCTCTGTGTTTAACAGCCCCGGTTGCAGTCCTGTTTTTCCCCACCATGCTCAAAATTCAGTATTTTTTTCCAGACACCTGGAGATTCCAGCTCTGCATTCCCATGTTCCTCCATCGCAGATTTTGAGGTTTGTAGGATCAGGAACCAGGCACAAGCAATATTGAATTAATTTCCTCTCCTCTCATCATCCCAAATGAATTCTGAACGGTTGGTGGGTGCAACCTTGAAGAGTGTTTTGCTGGAGAATATGAAGATTTTTCAAAACTAAACATAAATTTCAGTGCCCACCAATGTTTCTACTGACAAAATGAACCAGTGAGAACAGGGGGATGAAAGGGCAGGGAGATCCTGGGAATCAAGGCTTGCCAGCTTCTTGGATTTTCCACTCGTTTTAGAATCCCAAATCCCCAGCACTGTGCTTTTTGCCCTTATTAAATCCAAGTTTTCCACTGGTGCAGAATTTAATACTGCATCACTGGAAGCGGAACCATGGGGAAAATTGTGTTTTCTTTACCTTTCAGATACAATAAATAGATAAAACAGTTAAAAAGGAAAAGTTATTCAAAGAACAAAGGCTCCAGTTCCATACAGCCAAGACAATGTACTGTGAGACTCAGATCTGGAAAAGAGATATCAGCAGAAACGTATATCAGCCAAAGTTAATATTTGCACAGAAATGGTGACTCATATAAATTGAGATTTCCTCTCCTGGCTACTTAAGGCATATCAGCTGAGTCTCAATCGAGTTTGATACCACAACTTTCATCTGAGAGTGAAAAATACTCAGCTCAGGTAAGGAAGCTTTTATTTTTGGGCCTGGATTCTTCCTCTGCATCTGAAATGTTTGAGGGATACTCCTGTCACCCAACATTCCATCACATGGTACTGCTCAGCTCTTTTTATGACGTAGCCCTTTCCTGATCCCAGTTATCCCCCAGGAATGCAGTCTGGAACCAACACGCCGCTTCCACGCTGAAGTACTCAATTTAAAGTTCCCAAATGAAAGAACAAAACATCTCAGGAAAAGCAACGCTCCAGATTTCTTCCCTTTTCTTAAAACACTCATTGAGTTCTAAGCTATTTAAGCTAAAGGGAGGCACTTCAGAGCAATTTAAATTTGCTCAATTTTGCCGAGTTAGTGAAGAGCTTCTCAGTGTCTCAGAGGTGGGACATTAACAAGATCCACCTCACAATGTCCTGGAAGACACCTGGAGGTGTTAAAAACATTTAGAAGCACATCAGGCAAACATCCAAGTCCAGGTGTAGCGTGAGAAATCCAACTACACCACCTATTTGATTTCCTTCTGGCTCCAAACTTTTATAATTTTATTATCATTGAATGTGTTTTATTCAGTCTGTGAGGAGTTCCTGGGCTTTCCCCGCTCCTCCTGCAGCTCACGGGATACTCCTGGAGAAAAGGGATTTTTATCCAACTGCATCCATAGAAGGGAATGATAAATAAACAATTAACACAGAAAGAAAATCGCTGCCGTTAGTCAGGAGTGTGTTTCAAGTGAAAACAAAACAGCTCTGGGGGTGTTAACTGGCAGAAACAAAATTAAGCTGAAAAATCTGGCCTTGATAGCTCAGAAGTAACTTCTGAAGTTCAGAATCTGAACCTAAATTAAAAGACAAAACCCTGCAGTAAGGTGCTGAGGGAGAAGCTCTGTTCCTCTGTCTCAGCCTGGCTGCACACTTTACTCATTAATATTCTGGATTCTCCAGAGTTTCACTGTTTTCCAGAACTACACAGCATTTTAGTGCTCAGCCTGCTGCTCTTGGCACTGTATAAACACTGGGTCACAGTTAAAAAAAAACACATTATGCATTTAATCACGTCGATATGGAAAGAGTAGGATTTATTAAAAGCACCTAGATAAATTCCAGGCCTTACTCCCATCAGCTTCCAGTGGTGACTCACAACCTGGTTTTATGAACTGTCTGGAAAAATCCCTTTGGGATCTAACTGCATCTTAAAGCACATTTTGTAGACGTGACCTGCTGTTCCCATAGATCCCTTTGGGATGTTCCGGGCTGATCCCTTTGGAGATTTTAGGAATGACAGTGTTATAAGTGAATTATTGAGTAATTATTGAATTACTTTCCCTGTATGTTGTGGGGATTGTAAGCTGTGACTTATATTACTGGGATAGATGAAATCGGTTTTTGTGGAATAATTAATAGGAATTATAGAGGCTAATTAATGGGACATTGTTAATTAAGCTGTATTGTGAGTCATATTGTTGTGATAGATGAAATCAGTTTTCATGGAATAATTAATAGAAATTATAGAGGTTAATTCACGGGACTTCGTAAGCTAAGCTGTATTGTGTGTTATATTGTTGTGATAGATGAAATGGGCTTTTGTGGAACAATTAATAGGAATTATAGTGCTTAATTAATGGGACATTGTTAATTAAGCTGTATTGTGAGTTATATTGTTGTGACAGATGAAATCGGTTTTCGTGGAATAATTAATAGGAATTGTGTTCAATGCTGCACGAGACTTTGTAAATTAAGCTGTATTGTGAGTTATANTGGGACTTTGCAAACTAAGCTGTATTGTGAATTATATTGTTGTGACAGATGAAATAATTAATAGGAATTATAGAGGTTAATTAATGGGACATTGTTAATGGTAAGGGTGGTTGTTAAGATGCTCATGAGGTGTTAATATGTGTTACAAGTTATGGGTTGTATGTTCAGTTCTCCCGTGGGATGTGGGTGTAGCATTATCCTCTATCCATCGGGAGGCGCTCGGGATGCCCCAAGAGACTGGAATGTTCCATCGGAGCAGTGACATCATCGCCAATGCTGATTGGTGTTAGTCACGGACCAATTAGGGAAGTCCTGCAACAGTGATTGGACTAAAGGAGCCGCCAGAAAGAACCAATCACACCACTGCCCGGACAGCGAGCCAATCACCAGCCGGATCCAAAAATGGACCTATCACCAGTCAGGACGGGGTATAAGAACTGCCCGCGGGGTTTCCTCTTGGTCCTCTGTGAGCGTGGAACACGCGGCATCACTCCTTGCACTGCACTCTTGCTTTGCTCTGCGGTTCTTAAGCTTATCTCGGTTCCCATCCCAGGACAGTTATTAAATATTCAGATTTTAACGGCGTCAGACCTGTTTTTTTTTTAACATTATGAGTTACGATGTTGAATGTTATGATATTATTCCATGGAAATATTGAGAGAGCGGTATATGTTAAGATGTTTAACGTTGCTGGAATGGTTTGGCTGTAAGGGTTGGGTTTGTGGGGCTGTATGGTTTACATACTGTAATGCCGACTCTGTGGGGCTGTATGGTTTGTATGTTGAATGCCAGCTCAGTGGGATTGTATGGTTTGCACACTGTAATGCCAGCTCAGTGGGGCTGTATGGTTTGTATGTTTAATGCCAGCTCAGTGGGGCTGTATGGTTTATATGTTTAACACCGGTTGTGTATGGTCTGTATGTTTAATGCCAGCTCAGTGGGGCTGTATGGTTTATATGTTTAACACCGGTTGTGTATGGTCTGTATGTTTAATGCCAGCTCAGTGGGGCTGTATGGTTTATATGTTTAACACCGGTTGTGTATGGTCTGTATGTTTAATGTTGGCTCTGTGGGGCTGTATGATCTGTACACTGTAATGTCAGCTCTGTGGGGCTGTACAGTTTATATGTTTAATGCCAGCTCTCTATGGTTTGTGTGTTTAATGTCAGCTCTGTGGGGCTGTATTACCTGTATGTTTAGTGCTGGCTCTGTATGATCTGTATGTTTAATGCCAGCTCTGTATGATCTGTGTGTTTAATGCTGGCTCTATGATCTGTATGTTTAATGCCGGCTCTCTATGGTTTCTGTGTATAATGCCGGCTCTATGATCTGTGTGTTCAATGCTGGCTCTGTGGGGCTGTATTACCTGTATGTTTAGTGCTGGCTCTGTATGATCTGTATGTTCAATGCCGGCTCTGTGGGCCTCTCAAGGCCGAGGCCATTGCCGGCCGCACTTCGAAGGCAGCACCATAGAAGGAAGAAGGGCTCCAGCCAATGGGAGCCCCGATCGCCTCAGCCGCAGGAAAGCGCGGGCTGCAAAACAGTACATGAATATGCATGAGGCTGCTGCAGCCACAGGGGTATAAAAGGCCGGACCGCCATAGGGTGCGCGAGCCTCTGACACCCAGGCACGTTTTGAGTGCTGTTTTCCCTTTAGCTTTGCTGAGTTTTCACTTCTCCATAAATTTTTAATAACTCATTTCCATAGCAGATCTGGGTCGTGTATAACAGACAGTAACGTACCTAATAAACTCGGGATACCCCGGCCTGTGGCACTCTCAGTACCCATCCAATTCTTAAATCTATTAATTTCTGATTCTCTTTGTTTACATACTTGGGAAAACCCACTGGGCTCTTACTATTTCATTAGCTGTCTAGACTGTACTGCAGGTAAATACGGGGAACTTTAAAATGGGAATGAACACAGTGGAGAAAAAAAAAGGCAAGTAGCGGAAAATACCGAAGGTGTTGCTTCTGCTGCTCTAGGCTCTAAACCGCTTGGTCAGCTTAAGTCGTTTTTTAGGAAGGTGTTTCTTTTACGTGCTCAGCCAGAAGGTCCCTGGAGGTTATTTGCTGCGGGAGAAGGGTGTCTGGAAGGACTGGTTCAGGACGGAGTTACTCATGGATGGAGTTCCTTACACCGATTTTATTCCTTAAACCAACCCCGCTCCCGGCCCCGCTCCTTCGCCCGCTCCCGCCTCGCCGCCGCCATGTTCCCGGCGGCGAAATGCCGGGCGGTGATTGGCTGCCGCGCCGCACATCGACCAATGGGAGGCGGGCTCGCTGTTGCCACGGCAACGGCGTGCGAGAGCGGTCCCGGGGCCTGCGCTGAGTTACAACGAATTATATATGAATTATAATACTTCTAACGAGTTATACCTGAATTATAACACCTATCACTGATTTATAACCGAATTGTTGCCCCGTCCCATCCACACCGTTTAAATTTCTCCAGCTCCAGTGAATTCAGTAGCTCACCCCCCCAAAAAAAGAAAAAAATCTATAGGGACCTTGTGGCGCTATGGAAACACGGTCATTAATAACCGTACATTCATAGATATACATATGTATATGAATAGGGCATAATTTTATTCCAGTGGGCCAATTTTGCTTTAATAAATAAAATGTTATGAAGGGAGGGTGGTCAGCTTGTTTGGAGGAACAACACTGGCCGGCGGCGACTCAGCTTTCCCTGGCTTTTTCACAGCTATGAACTGCTTGATATTTTTGGCTCGGCTCTATTATTATAATTTTTTTTTTTTCCCTTTTAAAAAATATGAGGCAGTAGGCTTCCTCCCAAGACACACTCAGGTGGGGCCGCTTCGAGCTGCTGACTTTCCCCTGGGGCACCTCATTTTGTTAAAAAAAAAAAAAAATAGGGGGGAAAAAAAAAAGGACAACTCCCCCGTGACACACTCAGTAAAGCTCAAATGGCTCCGCTGTCCCCTGCCCGCTCCTCCAAGGCTGTGCAGCCTCATTACATCCCTCAAAATGGTTTTAAAAGGCTGCAGATGGAAGAGCAGTGACATTTATCACTTGCAAATGAGGGCCCTGCCGTCACCTCCAAAGGAGAGTTACATTCTGTAATCCTCATTCCAGGGTATTTTTCTGCTGACTTTATACCTGGAGTCTCGGGGAAAATGAGCTCCCTGTGCTCAGTTTTATTGCTGTAGGGTTGGAGTGACTCCCCGAGGGTGGATGTGGAGCCCCCCAAATCTCCGTGGGATTGTTTTAATTCGCACACGTCACCTGGAACGAGCAGAATCCAACCACTGCTCCTCCATCTCCCCGCGAGGAATTGTTTTCCCTGATTTTTGGCCTTGCTCAGACGAGAGTTTTATTGTATTTGTTCCACCTACAACCGTGCTGGGCCAGCCTGTCAGGTTGAGGTTTGATTGGAGTCAGACAAAGTTTTGACTCCAAAGTTTTAGTAAAAATGATAAAACTGTTTGAAATCAGTCCATCGTTGGGGAGTGGGGCCAGGAGCTTTGCGCTGAGAACCAGTGTCAGCTGCATGGTAAAACATAATTTATCAAGAACGTTTGATCTCTGTTACAGAGAACATTATTGCCCTGTTCAGGCATTCACTTCTGTTTTATTTGCTCTTTTTTCTCGGCATGACATTTCCAAATAGATGGAAGTGAGAAAAAAGCAGCGCTGTAAGAGAACATGAAACACTGACCACTATTGGAGTGCTGGTGTGAATACAATCAGAACTGGGCAATTCAGGAACAAGTTGCCAGATATAAAAGTTTGGAAGGCAAAATACGGGATTTACTTTATCCTTACAGCTGGTTTGTTTGGAATTGCAAAGGTTTTCGTGGCTTGGGTGATTCTTCCTGTATCATTTTCATTAAAAAAGTCTCAAGCTGATTTAAAAAGGAAGTAGTTGTTTTGGCCCACTGTCTAGATCGGGAAAACAAGGAGGAAGATTCACATGGAACAAAATTTTTTGGCAATTTAGGATATTTTGAGCATTCTGGGTCCACTTTTTCCCTTTGGACTGTAAAGAAACTGTAAAGCCTGAAAGCTTCTTTCCCAAAATACCTTCTGAACTGAGGTGCTTAAACATGAGCAGTGTGAGTCCCCTACCCTGGGAAGAGTTGCCCAAAGCTTGGTTCCAGTGGTTCCCAGCCCCTTCAAAATGAAAATCCCTTGTGCTGCCATCGGGCTGTGGGGAGAGAGAGAATCAGAGAGCACAGGAGAGAAAAGCCCCAGCAGCTCCACTCGTGGGGGGCCCCAAGCCCCTGCCAAGTGTCATTATGAAAATTCTTCCTTTTCATACGATATTAAACTCTCTTCTTGGCAGGTCCCCTGATGCAGTCAGTGTTTTTAGTGAAAATACGCGAGGCACTGAATTCTTTAACCTCAGTTCATTTCTCATTATATTACTCTGTTAATAGTCCTGGGAAATACACAAAACCCCAGCGCTGTGGCTGAGCTCTGCGGGGATCTCTGCGTGTTTAGGGTGGCCCTTGGAGAGTGAGTGGAGAAGAGGCAAAAACATTTTTCCAATGGGAAGAAGGCTCAGAAAGAGTTGATTTTTCAGAATTTAATTGGGCATTGGAAGGGAGGCCATTTCGACCTCATCTTCCTCTTTAAATGTCAGGGGTTTGAGGTTTGAATCATTATAGGCTAAGTGCTAATTAGCAGCTCTGGGTTTGAATCCTCCCCAGATTTAAGATTTTATTCCCATCTTGTAGTCAGCAAAGAGAAGGTTGACATGGATTTAGCGTGGAGTTTGCCCCCAAGAAGTTCCTCCCCATCGAGCAGAACCACAATAAGTGAGAAACTGTCACAAATACAAATGGGAGACGTTCAAGGAGACATGGAAGTGTGACAGATCCCAGTGCCCTGCAAATGGGGGTCAGCAAAACTAACGTGAGGGTGTTTCAAATACACCTGCTCCTGCTTGTTGTTCTCGGGAGCAGGCTCACAGTCAGCTTTTGTGGCTGAAGTCACCGAGGAAAACTGGGCAACTGCAATAAATTTATTGCTTATGACCATGAGCGTAGCTGCAGGAGACTGGACTGTGATTTATGGTGGCGTGGCTATAAATTTTGGCCCTATCTCCCAGTCTGAGTATATTTCATCCAGAAATATTTGATTCATAAGGATTTTTTTTTTCCAAAAGCCACTTGATCTTTAGTTTTACTGCATCGGCCAAAGAAGTAGAAAAATCATCTAAAACTCCCATTGAATGTTGTGTTGATTGCAGGTGAGCAGTGTGCAAGATGTCCTGACCAGGAACTTTGGCACAGAAGTGTGAAAAATGAAGGAAGGAGGTAGAATGGTTTGCTCAGCGTTAGGCAAAAATCTGTGGCACGAGTGGAAAACCATCCCTGGTGATGTTTGTCCAGTCCCCTCATCATTCCTCCCCTGGCTTCTCGAGCCACTACTGAATTCGTAGGTTGTTGTCAGATTCTGTCACCCAGCTGTGTCCTCACCCTGCGAGGCCTCAGTGTTCCCAGGCTGGGAATCCTGCTGGGAATCCTGCTGGGAATCTGGATCAGGGAGCTGCACTCGCACAGAAATGCTCTTGGAGCTGCTGGGGGACTTCTCTGGATCCTTTCTGCGGCAAAATCGGTGATCCTCGAGCATCTCTTCCAATTTCTGCTCCCACTGAACCTTGCAAAAGTTTGTTCTGAGCCAGTACAAACTAAAAAGATGGTTCAATGCTCGCTCACTCTTTTTTGTTTTATTTTTGTCTCCTCATTTTGCTTTTCGTTTGGACCATGACAACTTTAGGTTGGGAGCTTTTAAGACCACTCGTGGCTCTACTCGCAGCACCTCAAGGCAACCTCTATTTGCGCATATCTCCAGAAGCAGCAGGAAAAAAGTTCCATTTTCCAAAAATTCCTCCCACTTCCTCTTCCCTGCGTGTGCCTCTAACCGCTGCTGTATATGCAGTTAATTGAAATGGTGTTTGTTTTATCTTGAATAACCTTGTAATTGATTGAGGTGGTGGACAGCGAGACTCCAGAGTCATTTACATACCTGTGCATGGAGCAGTAATTTCTGGGAGCCTTTCCACTGCCTTTTTTTTTTTATTTTTTACATTTTTTTTTTCCCCCTGAAGAACTATAGTGCCCTGTCTGTGCGTGTTTGCATATATCTATAGATACTCGCCTCCATATAGATCTCCCCACAGTCCATTCACTCTGGCTGCCACTGTCCATTTGCTGCTCCTTGGGATCTTATGTTACCTGGGCTGGGGAGCCTCCTGGCACTCTTCCCTGCGAAAGAAAAACAGCCTGATTTGGGGAGTGCTCGCTCCGCACAAGGCCCCGATTGTGTGCGAGGGCCCAAAAAGTAACAAATGCACTTTAATTATGTTGGATGCTTGGTGGCTGGCTTTGCAAATCTTTTATTTGTTTTGAGAAGTGCCCCAGCAGCAGCAGCAGCAGCAGCACTAAATTTTGTGTGCATTTGGGGAGCCTCACGGGCTTGGGCTGGGGGAGGGAGGACGGGCTAATTAACTGGGCTGCTGTCAAGCTAATAAACTAATGGAGAGCTTAAACAAATACAAAAATAAAGGAAGTAGACATGATGGGGAAAAATAAAGTGACTAGACATGAAGTCTTGTGACGTGCATTTCCAGCTTCCATGAAAAGGTGGCCGTGGGCACCCAGAGTTCTGCGAATGGAGTTTTATGTCTCCTCCTTCAAGTGGCCCTTTTAGGAGGCAAAGGTTTAGCAGATCTCTCCAGGAATGAGTAACGAGAGAGGAGCTTTTCCCATCCTGCCCAGAAACCAATTCCAGCTCATCAGGGTTGTTCATTTTGGAAGAGAGTCAGATTCACATTCATGGGACAGAAGGGAGTGGAAACCAATCAATGTTTAAATCTTCTCTTTGCCAGGCCAAGATGTTACATAAGGTTGAGGAAAATGTTTTATTATCCCAACTAAGCCTGAAGTGTCAGATACTGACGGCGTTTCGGAGACAGGATGCTGGGCTTGATGGTCCAATAGTCTGACTCAGGCTGACAGATTTTCTCTCCCGCCCTCTCAGATTATTACTTGTTCTTTTTTGGTCCATTAGGTAGGAGGTGGTTTGAAATACAAAAAGGTTAAAGCAGCACACACGTTACTTTGGGACTGGGCTGGAAGGAACCTCCCAGTTCTGCTCATCCTGGGGCACCAGACAAATATAGATCTTTGCTCATCTGATTTCTCAATGCCTGCAGCTCCCATGATCTCATCCCGAGGTGGTACAGGCTGGCCTGGGGCAGTACCTGTGCCCAAGCTCCTTGGCTTTGTCTCATCTGTCTCTGGCTCAGTGTTATTCCACGAGACTTTAGGGGATCAAATCCCAGTTTCTCTGAAGTTTTCAACCCTTTTATCACTTCAATGAGTACTGCTTGTTCTACCTGCATTTCCCAAGGCTTATCTCAGCTCTAGAGTTTACTTAAAAACTCACAGGGCTTTGAAATGTTGTTGAACACTCCATTATCTGACCCAGTGGTTAACAAAACACACGGTGCTCCGTGTTCCTCTTTGGGAAAATATTTACCAGCCAATATCTGTGTTATTTGGCCACCTTTGCTTATCAAACACAGAGAGGCTTGTGCTGAATAAATCAAGGGAGCCATTGCTGGATAACAACTCGAAACCCATCTTTTCAAATGCTGAAGAAAGGAAGTTTTGCATTTGGAGAGCTCCAGGAGATGATGGGTGGTCCCAGCCAGCGTGGGACACGTATGGCTGGGATGACACAGCCCTGGAGCTGGGCCAGGCTCGGCTTGGAGCAGGCAGCCAATATTCCAGATCTCCTGGAAAAGCATTTGACTGATTTCCCTTTCATTTCCAGGATGAAATATCGGCCCAGAGGTTTCTTCCCTGGGTTTGATGGTGCCTCCTGAGTGTCACAGTGAGTCGGAGGAGCTGAAAGATTTCGTGGTCTCAGAACAAAACAATCAAACCACATTTTTCAGTACTTGTTTTCTTTCTGGAGATCTCTGCGTGGCCTGGTGGTTTCTTTTGAACCTGGAAAGGTTTGAAAGGCAATGAGGTTGTTGGTTACATTCTTAGAGCCCTCCTCACACATCCTCTGGGGTGTTGCAGACAGGTTTTGGAGCATGTTTCAGTCTGCCCCAAATCCCATCCTCAGCAACCTCCCTGAATCCAAGGATTTCCTTCAGGAGTGTGGTGGTGAAGTCTCAGGCAAAGAACAATCCCACAGAGAGCTGCTCCAACGGTTTGGAAGGAGAAAGAGAAATCAATAGCAGCCTTTTCCAGGAAGAAGGTTGATTTTGTGCGTTTATTGTCATTTCTGAGGCACTCCAGGCTAGTTTTTGATGAATAAATCTGGCGCTGGGAGCAGATTTTGGTTGCCTTTGGTTACTGCTGTGCCCAAGGATGCTGAGACACCACACATAACAGGCGCAGACGTCACTGGAACAGAGGAGAAGCAGAACTTTCCATTTCACTCACAACAAAAGCTTTCATCTTCCTCAACCCAAACCTCGGAATATTTTCTTCCCTCAAAAGCTGAGCTGTTCCCAGCCTCACACCCCACCAGGAAAGATAGGGAAGAGCTGGATTGTGTCCATTACTCATTGCAGGGTCATTTACCATCCCCACTCTGCTCCTTCACTCACAGCCTGGCTCTGCGTCATCCTCTGCTGCTGCATCCATGGCCAATCTCACATTTTCCCATCCTCCATGTGCCCAGCTGGAATTCAGTGGCCTGCACAGAAGGAAATGGCCTTTGGTCAGTATCTTTGGAGCCACTGAGGAAGTTTTATCCATGAGGATTGACTGAGGATTTCATCCCACTGCAGCAATGCTTCCTGAAAGTGATGAATATTCAAACTGAGCTGGGAGCTCTTTATTGAAACCCCCAAAAAAATGACAAAACCCAAACCAAAAACATCAAACCCATCTTCAGTGGAGATAATTTACGCTTTACAAATTAAAAAATTTAAAAGGAATTTTAAACTTCATTTTAATCAGGAGATTTGAGGTTGGAAGTAGGAATTATTGCTGGTGGAAAGGCTTGGGTTGTTAATTGTTTGTTGGGAATATTGTATTCCATTACCAAATCCTCCTAAAGCCAGGCTCACTCTCCACTCCTGGTCCCAAATATTGATCCCTTGTGTACGGTGGGTAGTGGGGTGGATCTGGGATCAGAGGAGGAGATATGGATCTGGGATCAGAGGAGGGAGATATGGTTCAGCAGCAAAATAATGGACAAGGAGTTAGAAATAATCGAGTGATCTGACACAGAAAGTCCCTGCTTGGTAACTGGGTGATTTTATCAGCAATTTTAGACCATCCAGGATATTTAATTAACTCTGCTTTTCAGTACAGCCTATCCCTGTGCCGTGACTTGGCTTCACTCCTGGCAAAAAGGTGTTCCCGAGGTGGTTTTGGTGTGTGCTTCTCACCTTTTCCCTTGATGTAAAATGCTTGCAGTTGGTTTATTGTGGGCTCAGACATCATCTGCCTATTTCCTGGGCCTTTTTCTGGATGAGGGGTGAGTGGAGGAACAGAGGCTGAGCCAGGCTGCTTTCAGGGCAGCTTTTCAGCTAAAGTGAGCAGCACTTGAGGGTTTTGTGTGTTTGCTCCTGCAACCAACTACAAGAGGTTTTTAGCCTGTTAGGGTGAAAAACTCCAATAAAACTGGAAAACATCAATTCCAGGTTTGTTTGCTCTCAGTGTTTTTGCGTTTTCTGAAGACAAATGATACTTTGAAGCATTTATTCCTGAAATCAGTGATTAGACCCTGCTCTGGGGCACTCTCAGGTATGACATTATCTCCATGACAGATTCAGTGCAGTCAGTAAAAAGTTGTTAAAAAAACACATTCAGAGCTTTTTGTTGTTGTTGTTGTTGTTGATATAATTTTTTTTTTTTATGTTAAACATACAAAAAGTGACTTGCTCACAGATCCAGCCTGGAGTTTCCAGCTTGAAAACACAGATCAGCATTTGGTCTTGCAGTCAGGCACAGATAAAATTCCAGCGTGTAACACTTCATTTAGCAGGGTATTAACCCCAGGGGAGCACAGGGGAGCCCTTGAGTGAACAAAACTCCTCAGTGTGGAGCAGGTAAAAATATCTCTGCAGGATTTTTCCCCCTGTGTGTGACAATGGTGAGAAGGTGACCAGCCCAGCTCCAATCCGTTTGTTTAACTTGCTGGGAATTAATCAGCGCACCCTGGGATTAATAATTACTTAATCAAATAATCGCTTCGTGACTCCAACACTTATCTTTTTTTTTTTTCCCCTCCGAGCAGGCTGGAAATAAGAGCCGTGAATATGTAAATTGGAACTGATTAGAGGATTAGGTTTCACTCTTTTTTTTTTTATATTTTTTTTATTATTTGGAATAAAAACAGCCTGCAGATCCCTCCAAGCCAAGCCGTGTCTCTGAATTACAACACCAGCGCCTGTCGGCTGTGATAATTTCACTTCATTAAGTTCCAGATATAAATAGGGAACGGCTCTTATTTTTTTTCCATGCACCACCTTTAATAAGCAGGGCCTGGAAACACAGAGGTTATTGATCCACGCAGCCATCAGGCCTTCCCCAGCCTGTGCAGCAGCGCAGGAGGACCAAACCCCTTCTACCTGCTGCCTTCTGCAGCCAGGGACAAGCCAGCTCTGTTGAATCCATTGGAAAAGCTGCGGCAGGAAAAGCCTTGGAAAAGTGGAAGTGGCTCTGCCCTGTTGGTATGACAGCAAACAGAAATGGTCTGATAGGCCCTGAGAGCAAGAAATGGCAGTGGGGAGTGCAGGGAACTGCTCGGCTGGCCCCGAGTAATCCCTGGCAGTGAGGGAGTTAAGCAACTCCTAAGGACAAATGTTCTCAGATCTGGGTGGATGTTGGGTGAAAATTCATTCAGAGGCAGTGCTGAGCATCCTCAGTGTCCACAAATCCACAGGGAACGCCAAGCATCCCTGGAAGTCTTCCAGTCGTAACAAGGTCATGATTTTAAAAAGTCCTGTCCACAGCCCAGAGTGACCCCCAGGAGGAGTTTGAACCAGGCCATCTCATATCAGAGATTAGATCGTTATCCATTGTCTGGAAGGGATCCCTGCTCTGGAGTAGGGAGCTCACACCTTCATCAGGAACGTTTCCCTTTCCCTCATGATCTACAGATTTATAGCAGGACATTTAAGGCCAGAAGTACTTCCGTGAAGCTCAGGAAAGAATTCAGAGGCAGAACAGAACCATTATTTTCTCAGCATTTAAGGACTGTATTATTTCATGTCATGAATTTGGGGATGGCCTGTAGCTAGGGACGCAGAATAAAAAGAAGCTCCCAATCTTGCACTAAAAATGTTGCCAAAAAAGAAGCCTGAGAATGGGGGATTGCTGGTGGTACAAGCAGCTCCTAAGGACAAATGTTCTCAGATCTGGGTGGATGTTGAGTGAAAATTAATTCAGAGGCTTTTGTCTTTATCCCAATTAAATGCCACAGAAAATCTCTGTGGGATGTGGCTGTGGCCACGTGTGGATCCCAGCCTTTCTCATCCCAGGCACTGGCAGGAATTCCCCTGGATCTCAGTGGATTTGCAGGTACCAGTTCACCTCTGTAAGGAAATAATAAAGTGTTCTCTTCCCTCAAAGGTTCTGGAGCTCAGATTTTCTTTTCCTCCTGCAAATGAGCCTTGGGAAGGCTGACAGCTTTGGGAGAGAGGTGCTAACTGAGGAGTGGGGAATGTGGAGGAGCTGTGCAAAGGGGACTGAAAACATTAAAATGAAATCTCTCAGTTTGGCTAAAGGAACCAAGCATTACAATAAAGCAGCCCTGTGTCCTAAAAGCCCTGAGCAATTCTAATTAATGCAGAGTGCTGTCATGAGGATTGTCAGTGAGAATTGATCCTGCTTCTGAGGTGACCCCATGGAAAAACCAACTCCACCACAGATAGGCTGAGATTTGGTGATATTCCTGGACTGCTGGAAGTCAGGAATAATCCTCACCTACTTCTGATGCCAAGCAGGAGTCTATCCAGCAGCGTGCAGTGGGAATTCAGGGAGAGAAATGGAACCACAGAATCATGGAATGGTTGGGTTGGGAGAGACCTTAAATCCATCCCATTCCACCCACACCTTCCACTATCCCAAATTGCTCCAAGCCCCATCCAGCCTGGCCTTGGACACTTCCAGGGATCCGGGGGCAGCCCCAAACCCTTGACTGGATGCTCACATTGTGTAAATTCAAATTTGAAAGCTTTAAGTATTTTTTTACTCCTGCCCCACACATGGGGCTCGTTAGGGAGCTCCGACTGCTCCAGTGGTTCTTAAGGATTTAGGAGGAATTGCAATTCGGGAGTCAAAACTTAGGCACTACAACTAATTCTTATAAGCACCTTGTGGGTCGTGTGTGCGTTTCACAGACATTTTCTGAAGAACTTGGATGGTGATTTCCTGAAAAAAAAAAACCCGAAAAAGAAAATAGGGAAATAAAAAGCCTTGCTGTGAAAGTGCAGTGCTGCTCAGAGAAACCTTGATGCCTTTACCAGCATTCCCAGGTACTTTCGGGCTAGGTGTGCTTGAAATTGCAGTCCAGGAATTAGAGAACACAAACTTCATTTATTCAGGAGCAACTGGAAAACGTGAATGCGTTTCCATGGAGATGGGGTGATTTCCTTTCCCACAATTCAAATCTTTTCCACAGGTCCTGTTTCATTCTGCTCACCCTCATGTTTTGTTGAGGAGAAGTTTTTGGGGGATTTTGATCTCAAGAGTTGGCCAAGCTCCAGGCAGAACAATGAAAAAGTAGTAAATCACTTTAATAGATATAGCACCAAGAAAAAAAAGAAGGCAGAGAAATGAAGGGACTGAAATCCAGCAGTCCCAGCACATCCATCAAACACGGAATACTCTTCCCGAGGAACAGGAGGACTCTCCGGTGAAATAAAGTGCAGAACTGGGATGGTGTTAGAGGGGCTCTGATGCCCAGGGTGCCAGTCAGATTTAATTATAACAAACACATTTTGATATTTTCTCTGAATTATGGTGCTGGGGATGGTCACATTTGTAGAACCATGGAATGGTTTGGGTTGGAAAAGACCTTAAAGCCCATCCAGTGCCACCCCTGCCCTGGGCAGGGACACCTCCCACTGCCCCAGGCTGCTCCAAGCCCCAATGTCCAGCCTGGCCTTGGGCACTGCCAGGGATCCAGGGGCAGCCACAGCTGCTCTGGGCACCTGTGCCAGGGCCTGCCCACCCTCCCAGGGAAGGATTCCTTCCTTCTTCCCTCATGTTTTACTGACAGTTGGGAGTTATTTGCACACAGCTTAGGGTGTGTTATTTACATGCAGTTTATTTATTGTGTGTTATTTACACACAGGTTACAACTCTTGGGTGGCTCTGGCTGCTGGGACCGCTTGCAGCTCAGAGCTCTGCAGCAGGTGCCTCCAAGTCAGTTTGGTTGTTACATTAGATTCAGACCATGCCCCTCTCAGCAAATCTGAAATGGGTTTGTAATAATTTTTAGCAATGTACAAGGGACCAGAAATTACAGAGTTTAGTGGAGAATATTTTTTATTGAAGACTTTCTTTTTTTCCTTCATCTCTGCTCGAAAAGCACAGTATACACAACCTTTCTCCTCCAAAGCTGATAAATGGTTTAGCCATTATTTAAAGTTTGGGAAAAAGGCAGCTACAGAAATAACGTTTTAATGTATTCCAGATTAGACTTCATGCTATATTTGTAATAAAGACTTGTTTCCAACATTGGTTGGCAGATCACTCGCAGGGACAATTATCCAAATAGCTATTAGGATACGATTGCGCTCATTTCCAGGCAGCGCAGGCTTGCCAGGACTCAGCTTGGCTGGCAGCTGGGTTTTGGTTTGACTTTTGGAGAAAACCACAAGAATTTGTCAGTCGCCTTGGCCGTAAGGGAGTCTCCTTGTCTTGAGGCTATTCTTTTTCCTCTGCAAGGAGAGGAGGCAGAACATGCTCTGCTTTGGTTTGGGTTCCTCTCAGTTTCGTTATCTTTCACCTCAGTGAGAGCAGGAGAAGACTCAGGTGTGAGCCAGGTGTGAGACCTCTCCCATCATTCCGAAAAAGAGGAGGGTCAGGAGGGGAGGAGCACAGCTATTGTGGAAGGGGAGAGCTGAGGAGAAAATCAAAGGTCATGGATTTGTTTTACTGGGGGAGGGAGCTCTCAATGCCAAGCTAAATCAGCGTTAGCTGGGCCTGGAGACTCCATCTCTCTCTGCCTCTCGCTAATGTGTCGCTTGGCAGCTCTGAATCACACTGGCTGCTGCAGTCGGGAGCTCGAGGCGAACAACACCAACTCCCTGAGAAGGGAAAAGAGCTCCTCGTGCCAGGGAACATGTTCTGTGCTGAGGTGATGTCATTGTTTAAGTCACACAGGCAGTGCTCGGGAAGCTTTTTCATACTGAGAGATAAGGAGGTCTGCAGAAGTCCGTGAATCTTCAAATAACTCCAGTTGTTCCTTTTCTGGAACAGGAGCAGGTTCATTATTTATGGCCAGTGCAGCGTGGGTCCTGCTCAGACAGCAGAGACCTTGGGGGCTCCTCTGTCCCAACTCGTATAAAGCTCATTTCAAGCCTTTAAATTAGTTTGGTGATGGTGCTTGGCGTTGTAAAATGGAGATAATAAAGCTGGGACCAAATCAGCAGGATCAGATGAGATATTGGGCAGGAATTGTTCCCCGGGAGGGTGGGCAGGCCCTGGCACAGGGTGCCCAGAGCAGCTGTGGCTGCCCCTGGATCCCTGGCAGTGCCCAAGGCCAGACTGGACATTGGGGCTGGGAGCAGCCTGGCACAGTGGGAGGTGTCCCTGCCATGGCAGGGCTGGCACTGGATGAGCTTTGAGGTCTTTTCCAACCCAGACCGTTCTGTGATTCTGTGATAAGTTTTGCATTGTTGAAATGAATTTATGAAAGGTGATGTGCTCCTTGTGACAACAGAGGAGCTGATAAAGGATCCAAAGCTCCTTTGCTCTCCTGTATTCCTCCAACCAGATACAGGTTTTGGATAAACACAGCACAGCCACTGCTCAGAGGAGCCAGCACTTGTGAAAAATCACTTTCCAAACTCTTTCTCAAGAGGAGGCAAAGGTTTGGGACAGAAGGATGTCTTTTTTCCATTTGTGTGTCATGAATAACAACTGCATTATATAAACATCATAGAGACAGTCACAGACATATATATAAAAATATAAATCTATTTAAAAAAAAAACCCAAAACANGTTTTGCATTGTTGAAATGAATTTATGAAAGGTGATGTGCTCCTTGTGACAACAGAGGAGCTGATAAAGGATCCAAAGCTCCTTTGCTCTCCTGTATTCCTCCAACCAGATACAGGTTTTGGATAAACACAGCACAGCCACTGCTCAGAGGAGCCAGCACTTGTGAAAAATCACTTTCCAAACTCTTTCTCAAGAGGAGGCAAAGGTTTGGGACAGAAGGATGTCTTTTTTCCATTTGTGTGTCATGAATAACAACTGCATTATATAAACATCATAGAGACAGTCACAGACATATATATAAAAATATAAATCTATTTAAAAAAAAAACCCAAAACAACATAAAAATATAAAAAATATAATATATGAAAATAAATAAATGTTGTATATATTTTGTGTGTATATATATGTGTGTGTATATATATGTGT
>VZRF01003197.1:145861-159218 GCA_013396875.1 Vireo altiloquus
AAAGGAAGAGAAGGAGAAGAGAGAAGAAGATGAAGAAGCCAACAGCCTAGAATCTCCATGTTGGCTCCATATAATATATATAGCAAAACCTAAAAACTCCAACTCCACACTCTGTGCTGCACTAAACAACATCTCCTCATTCCTTTGGTGCTCTCAGCTCACCCAGAATTGGGGGTAAATGCTCCCACGAGCTTGGTTCGCAGGCCAAGCCTTTTTTGGGGAGCTGTGAGGGTAAAACAAACACCCAGAGGAGCAGGAAAAGTTCCCAAGCTTTTCCTGACTCCAACACCCAGGATGGTTTGGGTTGGGAGGGACCTTAAATCTCATCTCATCCAGGGACACCTCCCACTGTCCCCTCAGTGTCCAGCCTGGCCTTGGGCATTCCCAGGATAGGCAGCCACAGCCTCTCTGGGCAGCAACACATCCCAGGGGAAGCTGATTTACAAATCCGTGCCTCTTTTCTGTCATATTCTGTTTCTGTTTCTTCCCAGAGAAGGCTTCGGTTCAGTTTGAGAATGATTTCTGTTAATTTTTGGTAGAATAAGGTTGCATTTACCAGCTTAATCCGAACTGAAGGACTGCTGGCAGTGCACTGAGGAACAGAAGTGGAGAGAGAGAGATTTGTATTTGGATGTGTGGATGTAGAGGGGATGTCAATCCAAAATAATTTATAATCAAAATACGCCCCTAGCCAACAGACAGGAGGCTGTGCAGAGAAAGAAAATAATTCATTTTAAGTAGAGCTAGAAAGAGAGTTTTATATTGTGCTTGTGCTGCCTGGTTTGGGGGAAATCCGATAGGAAAGGGAGCTTAAAATTCAGTTGATTCTGATTTCTCTTTGCCCCTGAAGGCTCAGAGGAGTCAATAACTTGAATTTTGGTGTCACCCATCACTGTCTCCTCGTAAGAATTGCTGAGCACTTCTAGCACAGTGAGGGAGGAGTTGGGCTTTCATTTGATGTGAAAAGTGACATTTTTATGGGCCTGGCTCTGAACATTTTTCTCTGCCTCCCCAAATTTTGGTGAACTTTTGGTTCTGTACCAGTCCTACAGCCGAGTTTCCTTTCAGCAGTCAGGGCTAGCAAAATACATTATTTCTAAATGAAACAAGCCCTCATTTATTTCCCGGGGAAAGCAGTAAAATGTGGCACGTTCCTATTTCCAATCTTTCCCAAACACTTTGGTCCTCTAAATAAAAATTTTCATGCAAGTTCAAAAGTTATTAAACTCCACTTTGCCATCTTTGTTCATTTTTTTTTAGCCTAAAATATCCCCTTTAACTCTGATAGAAATGTTGTAGCATTTCTTTTTCAGGAATAATCTTTTCATTCTATGAATCATTAAATAAATACCATTATCATTGCTGGTTTTGACTAATTAAAACTTTTTAAACACATACCAAATCGGAGCTGCGGATCTGAAAGGATATTCTGGATTAATCCAACCCCAAATATTTGATTCAAATCCTCAATCCTGACTTTACTGAACCCCCACCATCACTCTGGTTTGCTAATTTAAGTGTGATTCTCCATCTCCACTCAGCACTCCGATGAATTCCTGTGCAATGCTGACAAATCCACACGGGTGGATTATTCCCACTTGTGTGTCCAATTTTCTTTTAATGGGTCATTTTCCTCTGAATGGCTAATTCATTCCACCCCTGCTCCGCACAACTAGACCTGGTTTAAATCTCCTCTCCGCTGCAGTGTGACATAAATTGTGTGAGTTGGTGAGGAGTCATTTAGAAGCTGAAGAGGGAAAGAAATGGAAAAAAGGAGAGATGGTTCCCTTGCCTGACATACAAAGGTTCTGCCTGCAGAGTGAGGCAAAGACAATTTAAATCAAAACGTTTTTGAAGGCAGAGAGCTGTTGAAAAAGGTTTGGAGGTGTCCTCTCCTCTTGTGTGACTTTATCACCATCATCCCAGCTCCTCCAGGCTTCTTGGTGTCCTCATCTCTGAAGAGAATTGCAAACCCAACCAGCAGGAATTGCTTCTGAAAGTCTGAAAGCGATCCAGATTTATGTTCTAGCAGCAGTGGACGTGGGGGAAATCTGTTTTAACTCCTGATCCACGTCAAGTTTAACATCTGAAGTTTAACATCTGAAGTTTAATGTGTGAATTTTCATGCATTTTCAGTGTATGAAGTTTAACCCATGAAGTTTAACGTGTGAATTTTAACGTGAAAAGTTTAACATGCAAGGCTTAACATGTGAAATTTAACTTGTGAAATTTAACTTGTGAAACTAAACGTGTGAAGTTTAACGTGAATTTTAACGTGTAAAGTTTAACATGCAAGGCTTAACATGTGAAATTTAACTTGTGAAGTTTAACCTGTGAAGTTAAACGTGAAGTTTAACATGTAAAGCTTAATATACAAAGTTTAACATGTGAAATTTGACTTGTAAAGTTTAACATGTGAAGTTTAAGGTCTGAGGCTTAATGGGTGAAGTTTAACGTGTGAAGTTTAAGATACAAAGTGTAACACATGAAGTTTAACACGTGAAATTTAATGTGTGATGTGTAACACATGAAGTTTAACAGATGAACTTCAATGCGTGAAGTTTAACTTGTGAAGTTTAACACATGAAATTCAGCATGTGAAGTTTTATGTGGGAAGTTGAACATGTAAAATTTACTGTGTGAAGCTTAACATGGGAAGTTTAACGTGTAAAGTTTAAAACATGAAGTTTTAACACGCGAATTTTAACGTGGTTTGCAGGGAGGCTGCTCAGAGCTCTCCATACTCCAGCCCATCCGTGTGCACAGACAAGTGAAATCCTTTCAAACAAACAGGCTGGAAATTCTTGGCTTCTCCAGGAACCAGCCTTATTTCCAGCAGATCGTGGTTTGGATTCCCATCCTGCCCTTGGCATTCCAGTTTTCCCCCTGCTTGCCACAGCTAGATTCTGTTTGCTGTTTCTGGACCGAGACGCTGAACAAGATCCTGGTGCCTCAGGTAGGCGATGTTTTACCGTGCAGGAAGAAATCCCTGTCTGAAGTCAGGGAATGGAACCTCCTGGTTAACGACTGGCAGACCTACAGGAAAGGGATTGAGCTGCCGTCAGTAGGTAACTTATTAATGGCTGGTGTTTAATTTCGTAGGGTAAAACATAAGAATCTGGTGGTCCTCACTCGAGTGGTGTGAGTACAGAAAGGGCTGTGTAGAAAGGTAGCGCCGTTTCCTTCCAGCCACCATTAAGGGCCTCGCAGATCTGCCAGAAAAGGGAAAATTAACCTTCTGTGGAAATCCAGCAAAAGGCCTTTTCCCCTTTAAATCATTACAGCAGAACTTAATGATGCATCTGCGAGCAGAGTGTGTTCAGGCCAGATGCACACAGGGTTCTTGGATGGCTGCTCTGCAGACACTGAAGCTCCACATTTCCCCTTCAGAGTTCCCAGACTGACTGGAGATGTAGGAGCTGCGTTTCCCTGGATCTGGGAGCTGGTGAAGCTTGAGGCTGTTGGGATAAGAAATATCGGTTGCTGAGCTTAGCTCTGCTGTACCTGACTTGTGCCAGCTCTGAGTGTGGCTGGGAGAAAAACCAGCACGAGAAAAACCAGAAAAAAAGGAGAGAAGGAAGAGTTGGACACAATCAAAGTGTGGCTGACAGAACCTCAGTGAGGCATTAGTGATTATGCTCAGAATGAGAGCGACCCAAAAAAAGAGAGAGAAATCCTTTCTTTTCTAAGAGCATTTTAAATGCAAAGACTCACCCAGAGCCAACAGATGCATGGAAAGTGAATTTTCATTGGCTGGAGACCAAATTAGGGACAATGCCGTACATGAAACTTGCTCGTTTGACCAATGTTATGCTTCATTTTCATCAGCGCTGTCCATGGAATATTAGATATTCTGGCAGTTATTTAATAAGGCCAATGCACACAAGGAGCCCTTTAAGGTAAAAAGTAAAATAATCTCTATTTTCTCTTCAGGAGGTTTTGGCAAATGGGAAAAGATGGAGGAGAGGGAATAAAAAGTGTATGCGAAACAAAAGTTTTAACAGTCTGTCTAACCAATTGGTATAATTAAGTTTTACTTCAGCCCTCAGGAAACCCCAGGGAAGTTTGTGGCATCCCAGTTCATGTGCATATTAAGTAGGGGATCATGTAACCTTCATGCAAAGCTGGAAAGGGCTGGGTTTGGAGGAGTTGTGGCCCTCGTTTGGAGCTGTGTCAGGCTGAGGCAGCCGTGTTCATCCAGAACTGTACTGGCTTGCATAAAGTTGGGTTTGGATTCACCAGAGCTCTCCAGATTTGAAGGGGAGGTGGTGGAAATGTAGGGAAGAACATGAGCTCAGCCAAAGGGGTGGAAACCCTGCCCAGACATCCCTCAGAAGCTCAGTCAGCAGTGGGACATCACCAGGGATCCCCCAGGGAAGCCTGTGAAGTGCTGGGAGAAGGTGAACAATGTTCTCCTGTTGTCCCACACAAACCTGATCCTGTTTCCCTCCCTTCTGACTGGTGCAAGATACAGAAAATCTTCCATCACCTCGAGCTGGTACCAGAGATGCTGGAATTGGGTCCCTCTTGCCATTTGAGGTGGATGCAGAGGAGGGCTCGAGACCCCCAGGGTTTGCTCGGGGGGTGCTGAGTGGGGTCTGCCACAGCCCCAGCACACTCTGCCCTGTGTGGGAGCTGTGCTGGAAGAAATCAGGATAATGAGGAGTAATTCCTGCGGCTCGTCATTAGTGGTGTCACCCAGGGAAAGAGTGGGAATGGGAGTAACCTCTCCAACAAGGGCAGCTTTGTCCCCTCAGCAGCTTGGTTGGCAAAGCAGCAATTTCAGCTTCTCCCAAACATTCTTATCTGCCCAATGTACCCAAATCTGCTCACCCTCACTCTTAATCCTTCCTCCAACACTGGAGCCATTCTCAGATCTTCACCCAGCCCTTCTTTAATACTTAAAACTCTCAGTTTACACTGACATTATTTCTTCCATTCAATACCTGGGTAAATCCTCAGCTGCTGAAATCAGCCTTGTTCCACGGGATAAAATTCACAGTGGGGGTTTTTCCAGATAAAAAATTTGCATTTTTATTCTAAATGAAGAAGAAAACATGAGAAGATTTTGTGTACAAAGTGATTCAATACTGCTTTTGTGGGGTCCCTGAGAAGATCCCAACCATGGCTGTCTCCTGGTGTAGTAAGGGAAGAGGAAGGAGGAAAGAGACTCATTTTAACACATCAGCCACTAACAAGATCCAAAGTCACAGCTTCCAACCCTTACCTCCTTCTCCCTTCTTCAGCCCTCACTCCTCCAGCAGTCCCAAAAATGATACAGCATTTCAGGAGACAAACATTCCTATGGCGTTTCAGGAGTGCTGAGGTGGGAGAGATTGATTTACCAAGGCCTTACAGCCAGGGGGGGATTTTTTAGCCCCCCAAACAATGCTGTTATACAACATGTCCTCACAAAATATTCAACCCTTGCACATTTCCATTTTGGGCTTGCAACCAGGTGTGTCTGAGCTCTCTGCAGCAGGGTTTTTACCCAGCGTGGTTCCTGGAATTAAAATGCAGCTTTATCCCCGTGTGTTTTCTCCAGCAGCCTCAGTTCCTGGACAAGCAGTTCTTGCCTTGCACGTAGGTCACCTCCATGCTGGAAAAAACCTGCAAATAGCTCACCTCACGTCCTCCAAAACACACAGGCATCTTCCCTGAGATGTTTCTCTTGGATTTCTTGGCCTGGCTGTCGGCGATGTTGGGGATGTGCAGACCCTGTTACCTGTGCTGCACTGGGAACGGAAGGATTAAGGTGGTGGCACCCTCTGAGCTCACTTTTGTGGGATCCCAACCAGCAAAACTGGGAGCAAAGAGGAGATTTAGGTCAGACCCCCCACACCTCAGGGCTGTGGCCCGGAGCAGAGTCCAGCCCAAGGCCGCAGTGGTTGTTCATCAGCTCAGGAGGCAGCAGAGCATTCCTGCACTCGGAACATCCCAGGCTCGCTCTCACAGGTGACTTTCTGCTACAGCAGCACTTTCCCAGCTGCTCAGTGGGAAAAATGGAGCATTTTATAAATTAGCTGCTCTGGAAGGAGCTGTTCAAGCTGCTCTGCAGGGGCTGCCCTGGAGGCACCTGCCGGGAGGGCTGCGCTTGGTGCGATCCTGGCTCTCGGAACTGCATGGTTCCTGGAGTCCCCTCCAAGCCCTCTCAGCTTCCCAACCATCTCTGTTTCCCCTCCTCATTGCACCCAATGTTTGTCTTTAATTCCTTCCCAAGCCATAGGTGTGCTGAGGAACAGAAAGTTCCAGTCCGTGCCGAGCACTGAACCTCCTCGCTAATCAGAGAAGGGTTAAAAACACGACTGGTGGGCACAACCCCCCCGGGCTCTGCAAGGTTGGTTGGAATTGTGACTCGAGACTGACAGCTTGCCTGAGTGCTTGTGGTTCAGCTCGAAACCACAAGAGCCAGAAGCACATGGTTTAGATTCTGTGTCTCTCTCCAGCTAACACGAACCAGTTGTTCCAGAAGCTTGGCTATCTCTTGGAGAAGAGTTTTGCACCAGGATCAGCCTTGATTCACCCCAGACGGCCCTTTGGAAACCCAAAGCAAAAAAAAAAAAAGAAAAAAAAAAAAAAAGGAAAAGTTTCCTAAACAAAGCCTCACATTTACTTTTTCTTGTTTATTTTTGCAGCTTGTAAAGGAGCTACTAATATCCTGGTTGTAAAAAGAAAAAAAAAAAAGGGAAAAAAGGAGGAAAAAAAAAAAAAGAAAATCTGAAATGTCAATCAAAAGTGGCGCCAAATTAGGGAGTGTTTACTTCAGAAATAAGTTTTTTGTTGCCTTTTTTAAGGCGAATTCCTGTAATGTAGTAATGTCAGGGAGGGCATGGAAAGAAGAGACTTAATTGACTCAAAAAATATATTTAGACCAATCTTTTCAAATTTGGATGGGTAAAATGAGACACGGAGTAAGGCTGAGGTTTAGTCAATGAGCTTGCACATAAAAAGCACTAAATACACACCTAACCCTGGTCACTGAGCCTGATTCCACTGTCACAGAGAACCATAAATACTCAATTATTGCTTCTAATGAACAGCAGGAAGGATGGAAATTAAAACCCACAGGGAGGAATGTCCTTCACCATAATGAAGGCATCATTACCCAGTGGGAGTGGGAATTGAGGGGGGTCAGGGTTTAAAACCCCCCAAGGTTTCTTGTCCACTCGCTGGTTCTCTGCCCTGTGCTGCTCGTCCCTGAGCACAGATTTGTCACCTTCCCTCTGCATTTCTCACGCCCTGGCTGAAAGGAATTTCAGGAGGGAATTCAGGAAAATTCAGGAGTCCCAGGAGGTGTGGGACTTGTCACAGCGAGGTGTTAGATGTGCAAAGACCCCGGGCAGAGGGACAGCCCTTGAGGCTGGAGAGGAGGCACATCCTGGGCTGAAGGCACTGCCTTCCTGCAAGGGCCAGGCACAACAGAACCCTGCAAACAGAACCCTGCACAACAGAACCCTGCAAACAGAACCCTGCACAACAGAACCCTGCAAACAGAACCCTGCACAACAGAACCCTGCCCAACAGAACCCTGCCCAACAGAACCCTGCAAACAGAACCCTGCACAACAGAACCCTGCCCATCCCGGCTGTGCAAGGAGCTGATCTGCTCTGGTAATGTTCATGATCCCCTCACACGCACCCAACTGTGAGTGGATAATGAACATTATCATTCTCAGGCCAGCTGAGAAGTGAGAGAGCAGTAATTCGATAAATTATTGTGGTGAGGGGAGAAATGAAGAGCTCAGTTACCCCAAATCACAGCTTTTAGGGCTGAAATGATTTCTCCTCAAACGATTTCTGTGGTCATGACTTGGCAGTGGCTTTTTGAGAAATTTCAGAGACAAGCTGGAAAAAGCAATTTCTTTCTAACCTGTCTTCAATTCTAAATAGTTAACTCCATTTCTAAAGGGAGCTCTCTGTAGTTCCCAGGAGAAAAGAATGTAAATATGAGAAATGTTTATGGTAAGGTGTTTGCCTTGACCAATGGAAGGTCTCCTCTCTGTTCTTGTTGTACATTCCATTCTGGTGTTGGACACAGACACACAGAGACACAGAGATGATCGCAGCTCCTGAACCTGCTGGAGGAAGCTGCTTGATCTCTCTCTCTCAATCATCTTTTTAATAATATCTATCTATAAATAAAGCCTTCTGATCATCAATCCGTGAACTCTGAGTCTTTTGTGGAAGGACCAGGCCTTAGCCAGAGCCAACAACAACAACCTCACCATTCTACAGATTTCCCCTCGCCCAGCCCCTGGGAGTTTTCATCTTCCTCCTCCTCCTCGGTGTAAAACTGGTTCCAAGCTATGACATCACAATTCCTTCTGTCCTCGGAGGTGAGGAGCTTGGAAGAGAGAAAGAATCCTTCTCTGCCGTGTGTCTTTATCTCCTGGTTAGGAATAAGTGACCATAAAATCTGTGGATGTGTGAAACCACAATATATTCCCCTGTTCTGCCGTTAAAAGCCACTCACGACACGAAGGTGAATCAGAGTGTGATTATACACCAGGAGTTTGCTTCCAAGAGCAGATTACATTTCTGGGAATTCCAAATACCCTATATTTTATTTTAGTATTATGGGAATTTTCAAAAGGCTTCTAACGTTACTGCTCTTTAAGCTACTCTATAATCACGGGATAATTTTTATTAACAAAAAGATTTTATACCTTGAGAGCCATATGGGGGCCGGGGCAGGGCTGATGGGGTGAGCAGGAGGAGATGCTCACTGCTTCTCTCTATTATTCTTCTGCAATAAAAAATTAACTACTACTACTACTACTACTACTGCTACTACTACTACTTTCCAACCGACTCTCAACTCTATTTCTTAAAAAAAACCCAACAAACCAAAAATTAAACTTTATTTCATTAAAAGTTCAACTTCTTCTCTTCTGAAGCTATACAACAATACCAAAACAACATTCAAAAAACCCCATGCCAACCCAAGTTCCAAAAAAAAGCCCCAAAAAAACCCCACCCACAAAAAACCTCTGAATTCTTCCAAATTTCTCTCTGCAACAAAAAATTTTATTATTTAACATTATTATTCTTTCCCTATATATTTATTAAATAAATAATTTTATTTCTTCTTCACTTTCCTCAAAAAAAAAAATTTATTTTCCCAAACCTAATTAAAAAAAAAACAAACTACGACTTACTTTGTATCAAAAAATATTTTCTTCTCGGTTTATGTCAAACCAAACCAAATGGAAATGCAGGTTTAGGGTGAATGTCTCTTGTCTGAGCCATTTGGTGGGCACAAGAGTGGGGCTGCACCCTTGGGGACTCTTCCTCTTTCCCACCTCCCTCCTGTTTCTCCAGACCTCCAAAGGTTTTCATCACTTCAATGATCGAAGATGGAAGAGAGGCCCAAAATAACAAAGCTTTGCTCCCCTGGTAAAATGGTTTTAATTGAAAATGAATGGTAAAAGCAAGGTTTTAGACTGGCAGAGGGTAGGGTTAGGTTAGATTTTAGGAAGAAATCCTTTACTCAGAGGCTGGGGAGGCCTTGGCAGAGGTTGCCCAGAGAATTCATGGAATCTTCATCCCTGGCAGTGCCCAAGGCCAGGTTGGACAGGGCTTGGAGCAGCCTGGGACAGTGGGAGGTGTCCCTGCCATGGCAGGAGTGGCACTGGGTGGGCTTTCAGTCCTTTGTTGGAGTCTAGGAAAAGCTTGGGAACTTTTCCTGCTCCTCTGGGTGTTTGTTTTACCCTCAGAGCTCCTCAAAAAAGGCTTGGCCTGCGAACCAAGCTCGTGGGAGCATTTACCCCCAATTCTGGGTGAGCTGAGAGCACCAAAGGAATGAGGAGATGTTGTTTAGTGCAGCACAGAGTGTGGAGTTGGAGTTTTTAGGTTTTGCTCTATATATTATATAGAGCCAACATGGAGATTCTAGGCTGTTGGCTTCTTCTTCTGCATCTTCTCTCTTCTCCTTCTCTTCCTTTTTCCCTCTGACATGAGTTCCTGTGGTTTGTTAATTGGTAGATAGAATTTAGTGTAGAGGAGACATGTCAGTGAGGTTGATATTCACTGGTTTTGGGAACAAAATAAGATAGGTAAAGTTTTCTAACTGGTTGATAATAGATATAAAAGCTACCTGCTTTGGGTAGCCATTGCCATTCTGCCCTCGTGTTCCTGGAGGTCACAGCACAGTCTGTGCCTCCCAAACTTTGGTAAGAACCAGAAATAAACAAGCTCTGAAACAGCAGAAAGAAGCTTCATTTCATCTTTTGGGGACATGGGACATTGAAATCAGGAACAGAGCCAGGCCAGGAGCCAGGGTCCAAAGAAGAACATCTCCCCCCTGACAGTCCTTCTACCCCAAACCATGCTGGGATTCCTCCCATGAAATGCCACGAGGAGGAGCTGGGAGGAGAAAATGCTCCAAGCTCTTGATCCCAACAAAACGATCGACACCGAGCTGCTCAGAGCAGGATGATCTCTGTTCCTGCCTTGGTGTGCTCTGGGTTGTGTGGGAGAGCTTGTGGGACATGTGTGCAGAGGGAAAGGAGCCCCCAGGCCGTGCAGAGCAGCGCCAGGAACACAGAGAACCCTGTGGGGAGAGTGAACCCTCACGTTACAGAAGCGTTCACCCGAGGAGTTGGACGGTAGCATCGGGAATGTCTTGCCCAATTTGCTTTTATATCTGTTTATTTTATTTCGTGGGAGCTGGTTAGTCCTGCCCATTGTGAGTGCTGCGAGTGTCTTTGGTTACAGCGGGTTTTGTTTCAGGGATCAATCCAAATCTGCTGAAAAGGGAAAGTGTGTCCCTGACAAATGCCATGAGCCGGAGCCATGAATAACCCACACCAGAGAGGCCTTGGCAAGGCTCACAGAATATCCTGAGCTGGAAGGGACCCACCAGGATGGAGTCCAACACCCCAAAATCCCACCCTGGGCATCCCTGGCAGTGCTCCTGGAGCAGCCTCGGGGCCGTGCCCATTCCCTGGGCAGTGCCAGCACCCTCGGGGGGAAGAACCTCTCCCTAAAATCCAGCCTGTCCCTCCCTGGCCCAGCTCCAGCCATTCCCTGGGTCCTGTCCTTGTCACACAGATCTGTGCCCATCCCAGGATGAATTTGTTCAGGAGGTTCTGTCTCGAAGAAAAGCCAAAATCCTTCTCCAGAGGCAGAACTTCCCTTCTGTAGAGTCCCACAGAGTGAGAGGTTTCCCTCCATCCTCGATTGTTTTGCTTTAGATTTACAGAACATCAAAACACACCCAGAGCCTTCCACCATCAAGGGCTTTTAAAAGCAAAAACAACGAAATTGGTTAACTCTCAGTTCTTCTGTTTCCATTTAGGGTGCTTTGTTTGCAAATGTGGCTTCCAGTGTCTGAGGTTCTCGGGCTCCTTTTGATGTGTGATATTAAGATAAGTTACTTCTCCCATTTTTTCAATTGGGACAAATCATGTTTATGGAAACACAGAAGGGAGGGAACGATAACTTCAGGTTTAGGCTTTAATTTCCTATAAATAAAACCATCTGTACCGAGTTTTGTTTGGGAACGGAATGATTTTCTGGAATAAAAATAATAATAATAAAAAATCAGGGTGATATTTTACCAAAATCAAATTGAAACAAAAAAAAATTAAATTAATAATATGAAATAATACCACTTTTACCAGAATGGGAAACTTTTAAAAAACTTGAAATACCTCAGTGTTAGAGCTCTTAAGAGAGCACAGAATTCCTCCTAATTTTAATGGAAGTGTGACAACCTCCTGTGGGTAAGGATAAGGAGCTTGGTCTGTGATTTAGGACATTTTCTGATATGAGTACAATTAATGCACTGCTTTGTGCAATCAGGTGGTGCCCAGCAGAAACAAACCCAATAATTATTTACGAACCCTCTGATCCTGGTTTGGCCTTGCTGATCCTAAATGTGGAGCAGCTTTTTTTATTCCTGGGATTGGGAATTGCAGCCGTGGTTGGGAAGGGGCTGGAATACAGAGGGGAGAGGACACAGCTGTGGGAAGGACATGGCACAGGGAGGGGCTGAGGAGCTGAGGAGCAAACAGAGCACAAAGCCAAAGCCAGGGAGAATTTTTTACCTGACTGCAGCCCTCGTTCTTAGAGAATTCTTGGGATAATTGAGGTTGGAAAAGACTTCCAAGAGCATCAAGTCCAACCTTTGACTTGATGCTTTAAATGGCTTCCTAGAAGCAGAGACTGGACAGGAACAAGGGAATAAAAAAATTTATCTGAAAGGCCTTCAGAAGTCACACCCTGGGGGTCTTGAGGGTCCTCTGCCCCAGTGGATCCCAGGATGGATGACAGGTCATGAGTTCTTCACCCTTTTATAGGTTTGGTCCATTTGCATATCAGCATAAATTCGCCAATTAAAACTTCAGCCAAGGATGGAATTTGCCCAAGCTTGCCCCCTCTCCCCAAGATGAAGGTTTGCAGTTGTTGGGCCCAGGAGGGTCTGGGTGTCCTTGGAGAGCGAGCTGGAGAGGCTTTGTTATGTCAGTGTGAGCATGAGAGAACAGCACTGAACGAGCTCCAGGGAGCTGCAGAGTCACACTGGGCACTGCAGGGCTGGGAACAGAGAAAAGTTCAAACCTGAGGCATGAGACTGAATCCCAATGTTCCTACTAAACCCTTTCAGATCTTCTCCAGGTTAAGGCTCCATGGGGCACTTTACTGGAGCTTTGTGCTGAGAGTTGGACTAAAGGACCTCTAAAAGTCCCCTCCAACCCAAACCACTCAATGGTTCCATGATTCCTCACATCCCTGCAGGATCTGTCTGTCCCTCGTGTCACATATTTCCCTTTATGACAAGACACAGTGTGGAGCCCAGCCTGGGATGTGACAGAACTTCATCCCTACCCATCATCAGTGGAATATTTCCCTTCAGAATTGCACGGGGCTTGAAGGAAAGGGCATCTCCATCAAATAAAAATCATCATCAGCAGCAGCAAAGCCACGAAGAGCCAAGGTGGAGCTTTGGGGTTGTGCAGGAGCTCCAGTGCCAACATTGTCCCCTTTGTGGGGGTGCAGGAACACCAGGGAGGGTTCCAGGGGTGTCAGTGACCTCAGCCAGCCCAGACACACGCTGGAGTCCAGCTTGCAGCTGACTGCAATCCTGAGGTTTTACTGGCCCACAGCCAGCTCGAAACCCACTCGAGCCACTTCGGTATTTTATAACATTGTAAAGACTTTATTGTTTAAAACATTTCAAAAATTCTCCACGCAACCTGGCGGCCTCCCAAAACTGTCTGAAATGAGCCAAAACTATCAGCAGCCACCCACCTTCCTGTCCATTATCCTCTGATTGATGACATTCCAGCACAGGGTCCAGGGTTTGGGATCTCTGTGCTGCAGGACCCTGCTGTGATCCCTGGGACCTGTGGGGTGTC
>VZRF01003198.1:0-82472 GCA_013396875.1 Vireo altiloquus
TCAGCCCATGATATTATTTCTAGGCAATCCTTGAAAGGTGGTCTTAAAAACAAGTCCTTACAATTTCTCCCTGGAAATCTGCCTGGAAGAAGGTGCCCAGAAATCTGAATGTCACCTGGAAAATGTGCAGGAAGAGTCTGTAAAACTCCCCACCCTGAGATCCTCGAGTTTCTGCTATGACCTAATCATGAGTCTCAAGTGCAGGTGTACCTATCACACACTAGATAATGTAATATCTCCAGATATTGGTAATGGAGACATCTACACCTCAACCAGCTGAGGATGTACTTTTAGGACATGCTTTGAGGATAGAGACATGCAAACAGAGAAATTAGATTTGAGACATCAGTTGTGTCTTAGATTAACTAGTTTAAATCCCTCCCTTTATTTCCATTTCTACAAAAGAGAAATTCTCTTTCATTTACCTTGAACTCCTATTTAGGTGATAGACTATTAATACCAAAGACATTCTTGTTTGGACATTAATTCTTTATCTTAGTTACAACTGGAATCGTGGAATATCTCAAGTTAGAGAGGACCCATAAAGATTATCAAGTCCACGATCCATTGAGCCTATCTAGTACATATTCTTTCTTCATTATGACTACAGGAAACATCCTGAAGGTCATATCCCTGGTGGCTTAAATTAAGCTCTTCAGTCCTCTACAAATTATTAAATTCTCTTGTATTAATTAAGAGAAGATTCAAGTGAATAAATATTATGCTAATTTTTGAATAAGAGTGCAGAAGTTGCCGTGGGATTCTCATCAGAATCTATACTGGGACTTCCACTGTTTAACAAGTGACCCGGAAAACTGAGTGAATAATGTAGGGGCAAAGTTTGCTGGAAATGCAAAATTAGGACTGACAAAGGCAACTAAACCTGGAGCAGAAGACAAGGAACTATAGAATATCTCCTGATACTGAGTAAGACAATAATAAAACATTTATTGAAAGACAACAGAAAATAATGAAGCTGGTGATGCTAATTCTAGCTGTATTATTTGGTGATTGGCCCAGCAGGAAACTTCTGACAAATTATCTTGGCTATTGCAAATCTAAGCACCTCAAACTTGTCCCCAGCTCAACACATCCACTTCCTCATTTCTGCCAGTTAAAAAAACCCTCTTTTCTTGTTTAATGATAGAGGGTTTGTATACTTCCAAGTATTCCATAGACCTGAGTCAGGGTACAGAAAGAAGAATAATTAAGGTAAGGCAAAACCAGCAGGGGGCAATTTCTAGCAGAGGGGAATCAAAGAGCTTATAAGGGAGTCATGAAGGGAGAAAAAAGATAGATTTGTTGAGGTGAAAATTGTTCATAATTCAGCAAAAAAAAGATTGTGGAGTCTGTGTGGACATTTCCCTAAACTAACCAGAAACCCCTATTAAGCCACTGCGTGCAGCTATGGTTCAGCATCATCCTGACTCCTGAGAGAAACTCTTCTCATTCTATGCCAAAAAGGGCCCCGTTGAGAAGGGCACCAGACAGAATGACAGCTTAATCAGGAAAGTCAGAATGACAGCTGTGCAAGGAGACAGCAAAGAGACTGAAAATTCTTGGCTTCCAAGACAGATGACAAGGACCATGAGTACACAGTCAATCCTCAAAAATCACATATTATGTATGGAGAGTGAAAAAGAGATGATGAGTTGCTGCTTTCCACAGTCTAGGAGCAGAGGACACAGAGTAGTATTATTGGGTGTCAGAGTGTATAAAACTTGGAAGAGAAAAACAATTCCCAGTAAGACATAACTAAATTGTGGACCTTGTTGACACAGTATTTTATGGATGTTTAAAAGTATTGATAGAGTAAGATAGAAGTTAAACACGATATAGATTTCCTGGTACCTGTTAAATTCTTTAATGGGGATGTAACCTCTATTTCAGTTTTTTCAGAAAAAAGAGGAATATAACACAAATATTTTCCAAAACATCCAGCATCATCTGGATCAATAAATATCCTCATTTCTGTCAGTCTAAAAACCGCCCATAATTTCTTGGTTTTGTTTTTTTTCTTAATTTCCATGTTGACCTGATTGTTTCCATTACAGTGATGGACTAAAGAATACAGAGCCGACAGAAATATGATCATCTTCACAGAGGGTTTGGTTTTTTTCCTTAACTTCCATGTTAACCTGATCATTTCCATTTCAGATGGACTAAAGAATACAGAGCTGACAGAAATATGATCATCTTCACAGAGGATCAGGCTGCCTGGGGTCAGGCCCAAGTTTTCCAGATAGACTACAGAGCAGATAAAGGAGGCCTCTGGCTCATTCCTGCTAGTGATATCTCACCAGAAGGGGAGAGATGACTTTCAAACCCCTGCCTCTGCCTCTGCTAATCATGTTATAAAATCAGAATTTTGATGAGCCGCAGTTTGTTGCAAAAGGCCACATAGGCAATTTACATCTTTGCAAAGTTTTAAGGACTCAGTGTAACAGAGCTGAAAACTCCAGCCAGTATCAAAAGGCTGAATAAGTGGTGCAGGAGGCTACCAGGGTGTTTTACAGGTGCAATGTCTTATTAAGGACACTACCTTTAGCCTAACGTTTACCTTTATTTCCAACATGCAATTGAAAAATAATATCTTAATCTGTTCTTGAAGCTCAGACCGAAAAGTTCAGTTGCACTTTATCAACATTTTCATATTTCATATTCTTTTTAAATAGGAAAAAAACTCCTCAGTTACAGTCAAATATTGTCTTGTAAACTCTTGACAAGACTTTTCACTTTGGTATTTAAATTACCAAAAATTGCATTGAATTTGTATGTAAGTCATAAATTTGTAGCTGAAATATATGGTGCCTAGTTTGTAGATTCAGGTCAATAACTGTTTAAATTTGAGTTGTACTTTTAAGCCGATTGTTTTTCTTTACTACCTACATCACTAGTGAGGGAATTGATGCAGAAAGGAAATTTCTTAGAACTGCTTGAGCAATTGTTGTGATTTTTTCATTATTAAAATTATCTCCAAAGAAGTTTTCATTATCAACAATCTCTGAAGACATTGTCTTTCACATAAAGATTATGTTTGGGATAAAGGGAAAAGAGAGGAATTGTTGTAAGGGTTTTGATTGAAACTAGAAAATTTTTAGCTAAAATTTGATTTATTAGAAAAGCAATAAACTGGTTTTTTTTTAAAGATATTTTCTTCAAAATCATTATGCTTTTATTGTTCTGCTTCCGTGGTTATGTACCATATTTCAATCCAGGGAAATGGACTCTATAACACATCATTACTTCAGGCATATGATATCTCTTTTGAACACAGGAATAGATTGATAAGGTTATCTCCTCACATTCCAGTGATTAAAAAACTTTTGGCAACCCTTCCTCAATATCTGAAGGACAACATAAATAAATAAAAATTAAGAGGCAGACAGAATTCACGTCTGGATTGAAGATTGCTGATGACAAAAGACTTGTACTTCATTTGAACATATTTTCCTTGCAAAAGGTAAATTAGACTGGCTATGTACTCTAAATTTTAGATTTTGCACATGTGCTTAGATAAAATATATTAGACGTGTCACCTTGAAAAAGCTGTAGAACTGTAATAGTCGAGAAGCTATCTATCCATCTGAATTTTAAAAAAAATAGTCTGATCATAAAAAAAATGTTGGTTTCTCAACAGGATGCACCAAAATTATAAGCCATTTTACTTTTATTTGCAGGGGCATTGCTGTGATTTCAAAAGGACTCATTCCCTCAGCTGGTAAGTATAACATATATGTTCTGATTATGGCCTCATGTTCAGGATAAAATGTTGCCCAGAACTCGGCACACCAATGCCCTTAGGTTAGAAGGAGTTCTGTGATCTCTGTAATCACAGCCCCCACGCCAGAATCAGGATGACTGTGATTTAGCTGCCCACAGACAGCAGCTATTTTCAACACCAGGAAGAATTTCTCTTCTGCAGAAGTGAAAAGGATAAATATACTCTTGTCAGACTTGGTGACTCTCTCAAAGCCCAATTATTTTCAAATGTCTGTGAATGCTGGTGAATGCTGCTCAGGCAGGCATGTCCATAGGGATGTGCACTCCACAGCTGTGGCAGGAATCAGGCCTTGAATCCAGGTCCTCAGGAGACAGAAAGCTTGCATGGTCCCACTGAGCAAGGACACAGGAATGTGCTTTTATCCTGGAAAGTGGCAAGATCTAAAGTCTTCTCTCAAAGAAGTGAATGACCTGCTGAAAGCAGTGTTAGCCTTAAAAGAAGTTTAGCTTGCCCTGTCAGGGCCCTGGTCTCTGTAAGCTGCTCATTCCTGGGGAACCCCAGGACTGAACTCAGCAGATTAGTGATTCCCTCACTACTGAGATCATGGCAGTGACAGGACCCTGCCTAGGGAAGAGCAGCTGTATAAAATGGGGATCAAACAGCACAAATTCCAGCTCAGACCTGAGATGGGCAGGAAGGACAGATGTAGTTTTTCCATAAAGCTATTCAGGCAACCTCTGGTCTCACTCCCAGGGATGAGTGGCTGCCTGGTTCATCCTCATAAAACTGTGGATGAAGACAGTCCTGGATGAAGCTAAGATTCAGGTAATCAGGAGTTCCAAATTCTCCAGGTCCTCTCACAATTGCAATCAAAGGTACCAACTAGACAGTGCTGGAGCCTCAAATCCTCTTTCAACCCACTGAGCCATGCCCAGACACCACTGCTACTAGCTTCTGCTTGACCCAGCTCATTCAAGAACCAATTTCACTGAAACCTGCTCAAAACATTAATTTGCTTTCTGGAAGAGGATTAAAAGCCACACGAACTTTCAAAGGACCTTATGGAACTGTATTAAAAATACTACTAGTCTTACTAGGGGACAGTCTCTGTCCTAGAAGTGTAAATGAAGATGGGACTACACATGTATATCCATATGCACAGACACACATATGGATCTATATATACATAAATGGATACATGGGCACCACGCACAGATGTACACACATGACTTGTGCTTGATAATTGAGAGACTGGTGAGCTGAGGAACCACGACTAACCCAAATCTGCAGAGAGAGGCAAGGAACTAGGCCTTTCTCCTGTGTCCTGGGTGGATGAACCATGAAATGATTCAGAGAGGTCACTCCCCCAGGTGTCTCTCCCCTGATGGAAGATGTGCTGCAGTTCCCAGTGAGACCTCACCATACATTTGTCCAGCCTGCCCCCCTGCTCCTCTGGGAATAGCCATCCCACACAGTAGCTGAACAACCTTCCCTGGCTGTCAGTTTTGTGCATCCTTTCTTTTTTTCTGATCACCACGGAAAATACTATATTAAATCAGCATCAGCAGTAGTTTTATATTCTGGCACGTCCTGGTGTGCCAATAGTTGCAGTCAGAGACCCATGCATCAGCATGTCTTTCAGAATAGCTAAATCATTCCTGACAAATAGATGCCTGCAGTAGCTGATGAAAAATGGATGGGCTAGCTTGACATAAACAGGCTTTTGGAGAAGGAAATTACTGACTGGCTTGCAGAATTCTCCGTTGGTTGAGGATTTTCTGGTTCAGTGTATTAGCTCTCCACTCATCACCCTACTGTTTTTTCTTATGCAACTTTATTAATTTTCCCCACTCTCTCCTTTCTTCTTTGCTTTCCTGCCATCTTCAGTTTCTGGTATCAGAATGTCTGAGAGTTAAAATTCAGTTTTTCCTTCTGTCTATCAAGCCTTCAGGAGACTGAGATCTACTCAGCCAAAATATTTTCAAAATACCCCAGTGCCAACAAATCTTAACCAAATGTATTCCTCCCCGGCTGTGCTGCAAGTGACTTCCCCCATTCCCCATTCTGTATGATTTTCATGAAAGTCATCAGCAAGAGCTGTTTGAAAAGGTCATTTTCCACTTGGAATGAGGCAAAAATTAGGCAACAGCAGAGAGGCAAACTAGTCTTTCATGAATGCAAACTTCCCCCTCTGTCTGAAAATAACACCAGCAGCCACAAACATACAGACTAGAAACTTCACCATTTCCCTCCTCTTGTAAAGGCATCACACAATATTTGTTGATTTGCACTGAATGGCAATCATATAAAACTTCATGTGTTCTGCCGAGCTCAAGGGGAAAAAAAACTCCAACAAACCAAAACAAATTCACCAGCAAAGTCTGACATGAAGTGAGATAAATTCTTTGTTCTGTAGTTGCTCTGATTTTAAAGTTTCCACAGGAAATATCATTATCACGCACTGCCCTTTGACAAACATTGTGGGAGCTGAATCTATAGGGAAAAACGTCCCTTTTAGGAAGGGTAGTGCCCACTTTCATTATTTCCACACCTGCAGAGAACAGTTACAATTTTCTCTGTAGTGCCTTTTTTATGATACAGATGACAAGAAAGAGCACTGATTTTGAGTGGTGCTTGGAGGCAGTCAATACTAGTGATGGAAGCCTTTGAAAATCAGGTTTCCTGCTTGTACCACTGAGCTACAGTCTTTGGGGAAATTATTGGCCTTTCTACACTCAAATCTCAGAAAAACAGGGGTCCACTTCTGCCCACTGCAAAGGAAAAAGAGAGAAAAATAAAACCCAGTCCACAAAAACATGATTTTTTTTATAAAAGCAGACTCATAAGAGGAAGAGCTGTCCTGTGGTTTGAGCAGAAGCCTGGTTTTGTGAGACAAGCACTCGCTCTACTAGCTGATTCAGGGTCTCAAGAGACTGGGAATGTCCTGGTCATGATGCCTCAGGGATGTTCACATTGCCAAATTATGGTGTCCTTGATTTAGCCCCACGTGCTCTTCTCTGAATGCTCACCATGCACAGGGGTTTGATCATCTCTTTTCAGGCAGTACCCAAGCACGCTGTGGTTCTCAGTCTCCTGGCTGCTGGAAAAGGAAAGGCAGCAGATATGTCTTGGTCAGGCAGGAAAAATGAAATGCTTTCAGGACGTATGAGAGGGAACAGCTGGTGGTGTCCATGGCAAGAGCACAGTGCTCCCTATTCCGCTGATCCACAGGAAATGTCAGTATGGCTGGGTAGGGTGAAAAAGAAAGTGAAAAAAGTCAGAAAGATGTCAGACTGTCAAAATGGGGCAGGTCTTGGAGCACAGTAGCCCCAAGGCTTAGCAAGGCCTCAGAATAAATGTCTTAGATGTGTTACTTCTTTCTGTCTCTGTCCATCTCAAAAGGGTCCTGTGAAAACATATGCATTTTAAGACATATATACACATACACATACACATACACATACATATACATACAGTTTGTTTCCTTGTTTGAGAGGAGAGTGTAATTCTCCAGGGTGGTGCATTTTTTTCAAGACCTCCTTCTAAGCAGTAAGGGAGAAGAGGCTGTTGCTGCCTGATAAGGAAGTTTCTGAGTGATAATTTAAAGATAATCTTTTAAGATTTGGAACAACCTCCAAATCTTAAAGCAAAAATTATGCACATTTCTAAGTGACTTAGATACAAGTTTTAATTATACCTATCTCTATCTTCCAGTTTCCCCAAGAGACCTTTTAAAAAAAAGCATACAACTCATAGCTGAACTGGGCCCCTGCAATTCATAAACTGTACTTTACTTTGGTTGACTGGAAATAGATCTAATCCAATTGCATTCCAACCTTCACTAGAATAATAATACTGAACAAATAACCCCACAGGCAGTAGGACATTGCTTTTCCTGCCAATCTCAATTTTAACTTGATTGTTTCCTAATGCCATAGGCGATGTCAGGGTGACTCAGGACAATGTGTTGTTGAGGAAGAATAGTCTGAAATATTACTCTTAATCCCATTTTATAGGTGCCTGTAAATGTTAGTGGTAAACCATAGCCAGATACCTGTGGGGAGATTTAATAACAGGGTGTTATAGCCAGAGGACAAAAAATGGTAGCCGAGACCTTCTTTTTTCTGGTCCTCTGAGGATTTCTCACTTGAAGGAGTGAAATATATTGTACAAGGTGATAAAGTTTAGTTTAACACCAAAAATCTCAAATAATCCTTTTCCCTCACAGGGTCAGTAGTTGTGAATTCCTCTGTGAAGGAACCTCAGTGAGACAGCACATTTCACTTGTTGAATCACAGAAAGAAAGAAGGAAAAACAGCCACACTGTATACTTTTATATTGCGCAGGCAGAAAAAAAAAGGAGAACTTTGTCAACTGCTCTTTTTCCCTGGACTCGAGAGCAACCTCTGGATAACAGCATTGTCACTTAGCACAATACTTTCTAGGGTTGTGTTTGACTTTTTAATGAGTGGCACCACTTTGGTGAACAGTCATACTTGATTTTTGAGTGTATCCATATTCTTCTTGTGTTGTTCTGTCTGACAAACTCAATTGTTTTTATCATTCTTAGTCTCTAAACACATATATTATATGTATAAAAAATATATTTTGTATTCTTGATTTCCATCCCTGCATTAAGATTGTAGCTGATGACTCTTTCTGTAGGATAACCTGACTATGTAAGTTAACAAGGCTTTCCATCTTCGTTTCATCAGTTTATTGGCCTAAGAAGCAGGAGTGTGTTAATACAAGGTTATTATGGAAAATATTAGGTACAATCAATTCTAAAATGGGACCTGGTTGAACTATATTAGTTACATTTTTCAAGCTTCATACACCTCCTTTCAACACTGCTCACAATTTCTTTTTTTATTCCTTATTTTATAAGTTATTATTCCTCCATTATAAAAAGGTTATGATCCTCCAATTTTCTTTTCCTTCTCTGTTTTTTTTTCCATTTTTTAACCTATAAAATGCTTTTTTAAAAGGCAAGAACACCTGCCTTTCCTTTAAGGGAAATTCCCTTACCAAAGGCAGTTATTGTGTGATCTACCTTTGGAAAGTCCTTATTTTACTGGATCCCATTTTTCAGCTACTTTGACATCTTGAATCACTCTTTCTATCAAAGTGTTTTAAAAATTTGAAAGGTAGAAAGAACTAAAAAAATGGGCCTGCATCACCATTTTTTATTTCTTAAATATGTGCTATTTCACAGCTTAAAAATGTGCTAAATGTTCTTCTTCAATCTTGCACTACCACCTCCTAACACAACAGTCTAATGAAAATAACTTTCTATACATTAAAATTTGTTGGAAAAACTATTCTCAGTCATGGCCACACCCAGAAGAAATAAAATAGTGATTTTTCCCCATTTTGAAGCCAATTATATGACACTTCTCCCAAGAAAAAATGATCAGAGATACTAACACAAGAAACTTTGCATTAAAATGACAAAATCTTCATATTTTGTTTTTAACTGATGGATTAGACAGTTGAAATAAATCTTCTTAAAAGTATTAGAGAGATTGAGGGTTTATTAAATTAATCTGAGAAAAGGAGCAAGTATGATGTGCACTATGCAACATCTTTCAACCTCATTGCCTGACTATTAGGCTGCAAGAAAAGAATATTTAAGTGTCTGTTTATTAACTGATTGTGAAAGAAACCTGATTATTTCCAGGATATAGCTTTGCACAAGAAAGAGTAAGATGAACTGAAGAGGAACAAAATGATTGATTCATTTCCTTTGGGGGAGGGGAGGGTATAAAATAAAATAATGAAACATAAATGTGTCAGATCCATTTATGCAGGATTGATATTTAATTTAGCTCCCTTTGAAGTTGAAATTAAATTTCTTAAGAGGTATTATTAAAAGGGAGATGGAATGTAACCTTCCATCAAGCTACCATTATTTTAATACATCTTTAAAAAAATGAACTTTTTTTCCTGAAGTGTGCTGGTAAATTGATTTATGCAGTTCTAAGCAGTAATTATGAAATGTGCTTATCAAGACACCTTCTGTTTCTATTGATCCTACACCTTATTCTGATGAAAAGCTCATAATTCATAGCATACTCGATGTTTAGAATTGTTGGAATTATTTATAACTTGCAGCCCAAGGATGCTGCTAGTGGAATGGGGTTTGAAGCTGATTTGCAATGCACCAAATTGTCTGTTTTCAGGTCCTGAGCACAGATAGTTACAGCACTCTGCTTTGCAACCCACAAATGGGGAGCTCAGCACCGCTGTGGAAGAAAAGGACCAGTGGAGGGTAGGGACACTCTTCCCAAAAGTTTCAGAAGAGGAAAATGGCTACAGCAGGAGATTAAAAAACTTGTAGAGCTGCTGCAAGGGACAAAACAAGTGCTTTGATAGGTGCCAGGAAAAGAAATTATTACATTTACCCCAATGTTCATCTGCTAGTGGCAGTTACCTCCTTCCAAAGCATGTGGTGTTTGTTTTATTTTCTTCAGAGGTTTCCTATGAGCCAAACCATCTGTTGAAGTTGTAACTGCTACTACTACTAGAAACTGCTGGGGGAGAAAATAATAGCCTTTCCTTCTCAGAGCAGTGAGGACTGAACCAAAGGCTTCCAGTCCTTATCACAAGATTTGCTCCAAAAACACCCCCTCGTGCATTCATTGTAGGGGAAGATGTCGTGTGTCACACCTGAGAGCTCTTCCCCACTCTGCTGTGACCTGAAACCCACACAGGAGCTTCTGCAGAGGAAGCAGCTTCCACTGTGTGAGTTTGCTGGGAGGGAGGAATGTGAGGACAGGGAAATGAAAATAAGGCAAGAAATGAGAGGACAGGTAATTTAGTGAACAGCTGACATGGTGCCAGGCTTTCGGATTAATGGGGGTGTGTGAAACAGGAGTGAAGTGTCCCAGCCTTCTGCTGGTCCTCGTGGTGCTGCTGGGATTTGACTGTCCCTGCCCATGCTTTTCAGGGGATAAACACCAGGATTTGTGGCCCTGCTCTGCCAGCACAGACTTCAGGGTCTGCCTGGCTTTTCTTCATCCTTTAACCCCATCAGGGGCAAACATTACCAGAGGTTTTGGGGGCCCTTACCTCTATCTGCAGGAAGTTCATGTGCCATGTCAATTAGAAGACAAAGTGTCATTTATGCTGAACCATGTAGCAGTGACAGCAGATTTAGTCCATGGGAGGAACATTCTGAGAGACACAGAGATGGCAACACAACCTGACAGCCATCACAGTCATTATCATTTATCAGTATGGTACCAGCCAGCAGCTTCAAGGACAACTCAAAAGCCCCTTTAATGACACATTTCTAGTCCCATAGCAGAAAGAAATCTGATCTATATAACTGTGGAGATAATACTTGGGAATTTCTGGTGCACATCTAAACACAGTGATGCACAAAACAAGATTTTTATTTTCCTGTCATTATTACCCCTTTGAATGCTACTTTGGATTAGGATGAGGACATTTTTGCTCATCCAGACAGGCCTCTCAAATGCCTTTGATAGGCCTTCTATAAATATGCAATTTAGTGTTATCCAGAATAAAATTATGGTCTGCCACAGGCTCTGTGAGACAACATTGCAGACCACAGATGACCCAGAGGTTGTAAATTACCCGTTCCTCAATTAAGTAGAACTAAACAGGGAATATCCATGGAGCTATCAGAAACACATGATGTCACAGTGGACTACGGTGTTTTGAAACCAAACACAGCATGAGGATATTCTAAAATAATTCCACAAGGAAATGGACAAAGAGGAGCACAATTAATTATAAATACTAAACAGATGCATAGCAGTTATTTTAAAATCTAATAAAACTTCTAAAACTGCAGCCAACTGACATTCCTATTGGCACTGATCTTCACATTTGAAGATTACACTAAATCTCAATAAAACTGGGAAATTGCAACTGCTCAGCAAAAAGAAAAATAAGTTAACCCACCAATAGCCAGACACTCCATCCAAACAGCTTTTGGGTACGGCATTTACAACACAAATTTAAATTATAAGGTAGTCAAGATAACTTTTATTTAAATTCAATTCATGCTTTGGTTTTTCGTTTGCTTGTATTTTAAAGAACTGTCCGCCAACATCAGAATTTTCCTTAGATGTGACTACATAGCTGAAATTTCATTTAGGAAAATATTTGGAACAAAAGGGATTGTTTTTTGTCTTGTAATTACTTGTTTCTAACTCTATTGTCAGAAAACAGTCATTCAAATAAAGACAACAAAAGAAACAAAACATATTAAAAAAATTCTAATGACTTAAGCTGAGACTGCTTTTCATTAACAATCTCCTGGGGCTTTCGGATTAATTTTAAAGAATTGTTCAAGAATACACTGAAAATTGTTTTGTGGAGCTTCTTTTTGTTATAGTGACCAGTTATTTCTAATCCTATGTTTGACCTGCCTGTTTTGTAAACCTCAAACAAACTTATTCTTACTTGATGATAATCCCAAAATAACAGACTCAGGGCATTGGGTGGCAAGAAACAGTGACAATGTTTATGAAGTCAATGTTAGCAACTGATTGCATTAGGATTAATTTACTTTTCCAAAAATCACTATTCCCCCCCCATCATTTTTTCCTTTCCAAAGACACCATCACAGGAATCCTTGGAAATTGTTGATCAACTTCAAGGAAGCTTGGTTCTCTCAAAAACTTAACCAGAAACATGATCTCAACTTCAAGTAAAACTTTTTTTCATTTCTTTTCAGGGCTTCTGACTCATTTCATCTCCAGAGATGACCTTTCTCTACTGTGACCATTCCCGGTCACAGTGTTTGCAAATTCCTGGGAAATGAAATGGACAGGGAGCTCTTCTCTGAATCAATCCACCTGAGCTGAGCTACCAGCTGCCCTCGATCTCTTGAGTGGTTTTTTGGGAGGGTGAGAAGAGTGAGGGACATTTTTGAGCGACATGATTCTACAGAATCAGGACCATGGCAATGGGAAGATTCACTGATAGCAAGGAATCAAATTAAAGGGTGAGCACAGTAGGCTGAGCCAGAGTCTTGGAAAGTTGATGAGAACTGCTCTTCCATTGCCTTCTGACTCCTGCATTTTGTATAAGCTCATTAAAGATCTTCAGTTGAAGTTGGTTGAATGGTAAAATAAAATAAAATATCCACTGAGCTTTAGAGCCAAGCTGCAAGGAAATAATTATTTTAATGTATTCTGTACCTGGTGTGTCATGGGAAAGCAGCAAAGAAAGGAAGGAAATCCCTAACTTAGTGAAGTGCAGGAAACCTCTCTCACAAGGACAGCCATAACCAGGCTTGAAGTTGAGGACCTGTGGTCGGTGTGGCCCTACAAGTTTTGTCATAACACTCCAGGAATTGTTTCCTAAGACATCATCTGAGAGGGAAACTTCTCATATAGCTTAGAAAGTTTTCTTTGGAGCTCAGCCTCAGGACAATTATATCTCAGAGCACCTCAGGGGGCTGCTGCCAATGGAGGCTTGATTTGCTGTCCATCATTAGCTTGCTGTATTTTCTTGGAAACTGTTCCTTTAGGCTGACTCATTATTCTACAATATACCCTGAGGTGACATAGATCTATTTGGGTAGCAACGAGGAAAGGATATTGTGACTGAAGAGATTTGGTACAGAGTTTTGGTAAAGCAACAGAAAATGAGTTTTGGGATAAATTGCTTGCACTTCAGGTGCAGGATCAGATTGGGTTTAGAACATTCTTTTTATTTAATTTTTTTGGCCGGAGAAGAATGGCCACCTTTGAGAGATCTATTTCAATTTGGCCATCCATTGGATAACCACCTACACAATTGTGTGTAAGGACATGTCCACCTTCATCCAGCCCACCTGGTAAAAAGAAATAGACTTAAACAGCAATACAAACACCATGACAGGTTTGGAGGCTGGTTTCTCAAACCAGTTTTTTCTGCTCCTTCCAAATCTCTATAATCTCTGCAATTGGCAGAAACACAGAAAATCCACCTTGTAGCATATGTGCTTGACTTGCTAAACGTGTTTGACTCACACTTCATTAAAATATGTGTCTGTAACATTGAAGGAACCCTATGTTCTATAGGCCATATTTACATGATCTACATTAATTTTACTCAACCACATTTTATTATTATTAAAAGGTTGTGGATTTTTTCTGTTGTCTGTCTGGTGGTTTTTTTTTGTTGTAAAGGGTTTACAGCAAAAAATCTCACAGCATTTAAGCTAAAGTTGCAGTAATCTCTCAAGGAAAAAAAATAGTCTGAAAAACACAAACATTCATATGGACTTTGAAAATACCCTTAGTCTAATCAGGGAGAAAAAGTAGGACCATTTTACTGGGAGAGATGTTAGATTCAGAACAAAAGATCTTAGATGATGTTATTAGCTGAATAAAATATTAAATTAATAGTACCTGATTGAGACATTTGTCAAGCCATGAGATTGTCCAGTGCACCAGAAAGAAAGGGGAGAGGTTACAAATTATTAATGAAAAATTTTTATTCACCTCTGCAGTAAGCAGACTTGGTGTCATCTTGACACATAGTGCCATTTGTGACAAGGAAGCTTGGTATTAAATCCAGACCCACAGTGAGTTTGTCCAGCACCCAAAAACATATTTTACAATATCCCCTTATTTATTAAGGGAAGGGTCTTTTTCTTTCTCAGCATGCAGAGTACACCATGGGTACTTTGCTCCTCCTGCATATTAATGCTAAACAACAGCATTTAGCCAGGAGAAAGTCAATGCAAAGAGATCATTCCAGAAACACTCACTCTCTTCTCCCCTGACCTGAAATCAGTGCACCTTCCTGCAGATGTCATCACCAAATGTCAGCTGGTGCAAGCTAAGGCAGCACACTCCAATTTCCTTATTAGAAACTTGCTGAAACACTTCATTATTAAGCCACTTAAAAAACTGCCCCTTGTCACACTGCTGATGCTGTGAAGGCACTGTGAATGAGCAGAATTGAGTAATTTAGGCCCAGAGACATTTCTTAAAGCCTTCTAGCTGTCTCTCAGCAAATTTGCCTGTATGAAGCCTACTGAAGAATTTCTCCTAAATATAATTTTTTTTTTAATTTACATTAAAAGCTTGGCATTGATAAATAAAGTATAACTAATCTCAGTAAGGCAGATGGCTTAAAATATATTCATTCTGAGACACAAATCCAAGTCTGGAGGGAAGCAAGGAAACACAGAAATTGGAAAAAACCACCCATGTAACTTCACACATGGGAATTTTCCAGGAAACTGGTCTCTCTCCATAGATTCCACTCTCTTTAAACAGCAAGGCCAATTTGCATGATGTGAGCACCTCCCCTTTCTATTTTGTTCAGGATTTTCCTTCCTCAAACAGCCTGTGCCAGCATATGCTGTATAGTAAACAAATCACTAGCCTCCAGCTTATCCCTGTCCTACAGATATTGAAATAACTTCAGCATTCTTTATGAGGCAGCTTCAGCTAAGCCTGGCCTTAGATATTTTATTGCTGTGTATGATTTATCCAGATTTCCAGTATATTCTGCACACCTTTTCCCTGAAACTCAGGTATGTTTTTTTCTGCCAGTCTCTTCTCCCAAGAATGTTTCTTTTCCTATTGCCCCCCATTCTCTGCCTCTCTCTGAGGCCCAGGGCTCCCCAGGCTGTTCTCTCTCTCCCCCATTGTGGTTGTCTCATATGAATAGACTGATAGCTTTACTAATTCAGCTAAGATACTCCTTCAGTAAAATCTCCTACATCCCATGAGTAAGTTTTATATGAGCAGAAGGGAGAGACACCACCAGATCTCCATGGACTGTTCACCAGGCAGTATAGCTTTATCTTATTATCTGACATGAAGAAAAAAATCTACTGTGTTTTTTAATGTTAAGTAAGACTGTTTGAAAACATCATAACAAAAGAAAGAGAAAAATAAAGCAAAGAGTAATGAGATAAGTAATGAAAAGCTTTTCAGGGAAGCTAGAAGAAAAAAAGAAGAAAAGAAAACAGGAAAGAAGAGCTGATGAAGCAGAGATGGAAGAAATGCTGCTCAGGCATGCTACAAGAGAAGAGGGCTGCAATAATATGCAGACTGCTTGAAAGGGCAAAAAGTTTTTCTTAAGCTAAAGTACTCTTCAGCTAGAGAAAAAGAGAAGGAGAATATTTATTAACTAACAGTATCAGAGGCTAACTTAGGATATCTCCATTTTCAAACCAGAATTTATAAATTATTTCTAGTAAGGTGCACAAACACATGAAATGCTATAGTATTTAAATCAAATTGAAGTGATCAGAGTGAAGAAGAACAATTCCTGAGGTTCAGCTCGGAAGAGCTATTTTAATCCAGTATTGTCTTGCTGTGTTTTTCAATGAAAAGACCAGATAATAAATTTTTCCTTATTGTTTAATATGTTCATATTCAACTTCAGCTGAAGTCAACAAGAATTTAGGTCTTCAAAGAATAAATATAAATTATATTCCTGTTAAGAGAGATTATATAAAATACACCACGGATATATGGTATGCTAAATATCAGTTTGATAGCAAACACACAAAGAGAGGGACCTTTATTTCTTTTAATTATCAAAAGGGAGAAAATTGACATCCATGTGCCTTGCTGTGTTCCTTAGATTCCAATTAGATCTGCTGTGCTAACAAGAGACTTGTGCTAAGAACATTTCTCCTTTTTAGCATGCACACTGTGACTTCACATCAAACCAGCAGGATCTGGCAGTCAGCAGCACATTCCTATGGGGAAATATCCCACGTAGCTGTTTTCTAAGGTGAAACACAGGCTGGAGGGACTCAGTTGTCATACCAGTTGTTACCACCTATAATTACTTTCAGAGATTCATGTCCTGTAATGATCCAAGACAGTCCTGTTATCTCTCTGCCGTGATTGATCTGAAACATCTGTCACCGACATTCTCCTGGCTAAGAGAGCTATTTTGCTAAGGAATGATGGGGAGAGCCAGCATTGTCATTGAGTTACAGTACGTTATGCATGCAAAATCAAAAATGTCACACAGCAGTCTCCAGCTGAAGATTTAATGGCATCTAAATTGAAGCCAGTAGCATTTTGTTTTACAAGGTGGCAGTGTAAACATGTTTGTTTACAAGCCTGCTGCTCGGCGAGTCTGACGTGGCAAAGCATCAGCAGAGGATGACAAAGTGGAGCCATTTTCTGATGACACCAACCTCTGCCAAATCATTCCTGCTCTGATAGAGAAGGACAGATTCAGAACCTGCCCCATTCTGCTAGTTTAAATAATCTGTTAATTACTCTTCCTGTTTATTACTTCACAGAGTCCAAGGTGAAGAAATCTGATTGCCTGGAGAAATTTCCCATTGACCTCAAAGCATTTGTAGGACAAGCTTCTGCACAGGTCCAAAAGTCATTAACATATACATATTGAATTTCTTACTTTGCTTTAATGAACAAAGCATGGCAAGGTATTTGTAATGGGTAATTAGCAAAGCCAAGCTGGCTCCTCCAGATTAAATAATAACTGAAGGCCAGATTGTAAACAGAACTCATTAAAGCTATTTGGATTTGCATTACCTCAGAATCTAGCTCTGGTACAAATTTTGGCTTTGCATTCAAACCAGGCTGACACAGCTTAGGGCAAATTGGCATTTTTTTTTTTTTATTTCCCTGTTCACCTTTTCCCATTATGGAGAGAACAGAAGAGGAAAATCTGGAGTTGATTTCTTCTGGCCTGACTGAAAGGTTGGAGCAGGGAAGCTTTGCCTCGCAGGCAATTCACTGTCCAGTTTCCAATGGACAGGTATGAATTTGATTCATGTTTCAGCTATACAGAGCTAGTCAGAAATCAACAACCACTTGCGGTAGAGAATCAAGATTATCTTTAAAAACTGATTGATTAAAAAAAACCCCTAAACTCCAGAAACATGCTTTTTTTGTGCATGTGTTTGTTAGTGTATGTGTGTGCTCATGTGCATGCGCTTGAAATTTTCCTTCAGAAAGTCATGTATATTCTAACATATCAAACAACTTTACAATTCTACACATCTGAAGACATATTAGCTTTGACCTTTGGGTCTCCTCAGAGGCCCACAGGGAAATCCACGCTTGCTTTATCCGTCACTTACCCACGCCCATCGGAAGCAAAGTAATCCAATTCATATAAAACTAAGGTAAATAAACATCACGATACTTTCCACCAAAGTTTACATACTAAGAAAACATTGGACTTTAGGGTAAGGAGCTCTCACGCCATTGGCACCCTAAGGAAAGCGTGCATTTCATAGATATGAATCACAATACTGTGCATCACCGAGACAGCGAGCGCCAGTAAAACAGGTTCCTGAAGCACACACGCTTTTATCAAAACTCAAGGAGTCCTGCAGCAGAGGTGTTTCCATTTCAAGCAAGTGCTCCCCAAAGGCCCAGGTGGGATGTGAGGGATCCCTGGCAGTGCCCAGCCTGCCCTGCAGCTCCTGGAGATCCCTGCCATCCCCACGGACAGCGTGGTGTGAGCGGCTGTGCCCTGAGCCATGGCAGCACTGAGCTGCTAACGATGCCCTGGGCACAGAACATGTATTTTAATGAACGTGGGGGCAACGCTCAGCGCTCACAGCACAGGCTGAGCACTCAAGGTTTTGTTTTGCTGCCTGACCCTGGAGAGGCACACACACGTCCACACATCCATATTCAAATATTAACCAGTGTTGGAGGGGGAATGTGCTTTGTTCTGCTCTGCAAACTCAGAGTGGCTGCAGAAATCCACCTGGTGGTGTCAGGGGAGCTTAGGAGAGAGTTTATAAATGGGTCTGACAATGTGTAACGGGGAGAGTGAGAACTTTTTTGCTATATTCTGGCTTTGATGTTATATTTTTTTATATTATTGCTCCCTGCAATGTGAGAATGGTGATATTGGTGAATATTTTTAGGCCAGAGAGCCAGGTCAGTTCGCTATTGCTAGGTCAAAAGGTGTGGAAGCTCTGCAGTACAACAGATTTGCAGCATATTAAGCAAAAGCAGTATAAGCATATCCTTCCTTCTCCCCCATTCACTCTCTTCTTGCTTTTTTTCCTTTTAATTTCAATTTCAACTAAGAATGGACCAGAGATCAAAAGTCAATGGTTAAATACCTTATGAAGGAACACAGACAGATCAAATGAACTGTTAATGGACACGTGTGCAGAAGGCTGGCCTCTGAAAACCCAAGGCTCGGTTTTCCATGTTATGATATCCCACTATTGAGGCCAGATAATTTAAAACACATGTGACTTTATTGAAGCAACTCGCTGCAGAGCAAATTTTCAAGAGTGATCATCACCTAAAAGAGACAGAAAAATGGCTGCAAATTTACTTTACAGCGCTTTTTTTCCCCACAGGCAAGAAAAACAGATTAGGCTAGGCATCAAAACACACTACAGTTTTGCTTCCCTTCACTGAATTGGAGGGTTTATAATTTTGGGTACTTGAGGCTCTAGCCCTGATCGTGTTTCTGAGACTTCCTTTCTTCGTCTTCACACTTTGTCCCCACTTCTAGCAAGAGCCAGGTCAGAAGTACCACCACCTCTTCCCTTCTGCTCCATTTGGGGCATTCCTGGCAGGCTGAAAGGATGTCAGGAGGGCAGAGGGCAGCAGCTCTGCGATGCCAGGAGTGAACAGGATGCTGAACAGAGTCTGCATGGGACCTGACCAAACAAACCATCAACACAAGTGGGGAGACAATAAATTACCTTCTTTTGCCATCCTTCCCACATTTGCTGTAAATATGAGGGAACAATCCTTCCTCCATAGCAGTGATCATGAACAATTTGTTGTGGAAAGGGGAACCTCAATTTGTGCTCCCTACTACTATATTCTCCTGCAGCTGTGTGATTTAAATGATCAAAAATCTCTATTCTTTCTAAGCAAAGCAAGCCTGGAAAAATTGGATGTGTCTTGTGGTGTCTGAGCTGTTGTGTCCTATAGTCAGAAATTTCAGTTAAAGGTGTCTGTGTGAAAATAATGCAGATAACTCTTTCCCCTTCACTGATGCTGAGATATGAGGCACACATGAGAAGACTGAACTTCAGAGCAATCAGATTGCTCATGGGCAGTGCAGAGTGCTTTTATTTCACAAGATTAAGGAATTACTTATCAGCTGCTGAAAGCAACTCAGAAAACAAAGGTAGTTAAAGGAGTTTATCTTCCAAGCAGGCAGAAGCAAACTCAAAAGCAGTTTCCAAACAAGATGAGCACATAGATGTGTCCTGTCCTACCTGACTGAGCTAAGTACAAGAAGAAAAAAGACATTTTATTTTTATCAGACATATCTGTTTTCTCAGATGTTGCTGAAATACACACCAGCCCTCTTCAATAGGAACAATGGCAGTAACTGATTTTCACAATTTTCCTGTTTCTTGTGGCATAATTGACAGGGATCCTGATACTTTACAGGATGCAAACCCAGAGAAAAACATGCTTTTAGTGCTAAACCTTGGACAGACACAAAGACTTTGCTTTTTCCTCTCTCCTTCAAACAGTGCTGCCACACTGACTGTCCAACAGGCACAGTAGAGATCCCTCACAAGGCTGCATCCACAGTGACCAAAACTAACGCACTAGAGGCACTGCTCTCCAGCTGGGAAATTATCATATTCAGCTCGGTGAGAAAGCTTTGTTTCTAAAGCATGTGGTGCTAGTAGGGAACAGGGCTTGTCTCTGCCAGTAAATGCTTTGTTGAACAAAATACAGTGGGGAGCTTCTGGTGAGACAAAGTGCTGCTAATAGTCATCTTAGGACTGGTTTACTTTTGTATACTCTTCAGGTTGCCTAACATGCTGAAGGAAGATGAAGTCAGAGGCTGCCCTCCGCATGAACATTTAAGTCTCTTTAAAAATCAGTTATTCACGAGATTTCTCAGCTGAAGATATAAGACTGTAAAGCAAAAGGACAAGGGAAAAAAGTCCTCATAGGACAAAAACAATTTGCAATATCTCCCTGCCTTTGGAGTCAAACTGCGTTGTCAATGTCTTTAAGGGTGAATGTCTGCCCTTAATTTCTATTAGAGGCTTATTTAGAGAATTTCTCAGCTCAGTTTCTGAACAGCCATCAGCCTGTCAGGCATTAGGATAATTGCATGTTTAACTCATCAGACTGTCACAGGATCCATGTGTCCATGCACAGAGGGCCTACAGACGTCAAGAGAAGAAACTGAAGAAAGAATTAAAGGTTAAAAAATGAAACTAACATGTATTTAACTGTAAGTGAAAGTTTTTAGGGATGTGCTTCACAAAATGGTTCATATGTGATGTTTATGGCATATGACAAAAAAAAGCCAAAAGCAAACAAAAACCCTAACAAACAAAAATTATAAAACAAATAACCAAAACCTGCAAGTTTTTCCAAAAGGCAGATGAAGCTGTGCAAGATTCCAGAGGAGCCATTATTTAATTTTGTTGCTTACCAGTGGGTCTGAGGAGACTAGTTCAGATGGAGATATCTGTACTGTGATCACACATACAATTAACTGAGACAGCTCATCCAAAGCTTACTCCCAAATTATGCATTTTTTAAGAACAGATCCTGGGGTCATATCCTGGGCTTTTGATTTTTAGACTTTTCAACCACTTGAACTTAAAAAGCTAACTATAAATCAGCTCCTTCCCACAAAACCAGCAGTGGATGTTTCAGGAACATGGTGCTTTGACTTATTCCTTTATGTCCAATCACAGAAGGTGAGCCAAGAGAGACTCCTCTGCTTTTTTATGTTGTGACCCTCCAACAATTGTGTGCTAATGTGGAAATAAACAGCTATGGATTTTATTTTTAGAACTTTCTTTCTCATAATCCACTAACATTTGGCCATATTTCTCACACACAATCATATATTGTTTGTATCATACACACACACACACACAAGTCTTTTCCACAAAGGAAGGAAATTGAAATTCTAGTCTATTTAGAATTAAACTGAGTGTGTCTTCAAGTTCTACAAATCAAAACCGTGGCAGCTTGCAACGATTGTCACATTTAATGAGTTAATGTCTGTACAGAGTTTTGAGCATCTCAGATATTGTATAAATTGTGTGTACTATAATGAATTCATTTGATTTCATGAAAAGCTGTACATTTCACAGTATCTAGTTTTGATGCATCTCTAAGGACTTAACTGAATTTAAAAGTTTTCCAAAGAAAGTGATCCTAAAAAACTCTCTCAGCATGGATGATATTTATCCTAGAAAAGAAAATAAGAAGAGAAAGCTAGCACAAGTCAGCAGTTCTGTTACTTTGCAGAAGCTGTTAACAGGACTTCTCTGAGCTGTACTGATAAAAATATTTTCTTGTCGCTACTCAGGCAATATTCTTTCACATATAATTGTAAGAAATTTATTATAATTACCAGTGTGGATATATCCAAATATTTCAACTATATTAATTTCCAGTATGTGGGTGAGTGCCCCAAACAAACTTCCATAAGCTGCAGCAAGCCAGGAGCTGTAACATCAGATACCAGGGGGATGGCTGGACTGATCAGAGCTCTCTTGCACGTAAGGAAAAACGTTTTGATAAAGGGAAAATTAATCTTTGTGTTGGACATTCCCCATGTCTTTGGATTCCTACATTAGCATTTTATAATGGGGCACCCATTAAATTCTAAATACCAACCAAAAATGTATACCCAAGTTACTTTTACATCCATTTTTTAAGCAACCTTTCATTTCCTTCTGATCTCTGTAAATAAATAAATAAATGAATAAAATGTTAATGGTCCTTGCTAATCTGATGGTATATTCCAGCCTTTGATCTCCATGAAGTCAGGATGATCAGAAAAGCATATAATGTATGTCAAAGTCTGACACTGATCGTGTTTGCACTGCTTCCTTCATTTACAGGATTATGTTCATGTGGCAACCTTGATGGAGCAGCATTAAATAAGATAAGTTACTAGAGTCTCTTGGAATGACATGACAGTACTTTTTTGTGAAGACATGGCTCAGAATATAGAAATGTAAAAACCACATTGAAACTCCTTCTGAAAATGTGGTCTGGGGTTATTTATTTCCAAGTTAAGGCTAAGGATGGAGGAAAAGATATGGAAAGATCTTTTTAATTTTCTTAGAATGTAGTTTGTTAAATATTCTTCAGGGACTATGCATTCACTTTGCATCTCCTCAGTGGCTACAGGAATCTATTTCTAAAGAAGAGCTTAAGCTCTAAGAAGAGTTCTTGGGCCCAGCTCTCTCTGATATTTGGGAGACAGAATAGTCCCATGCTTCAAGAATGCCATCTCAATCCACTCTGTCCCAAGAGCAGGGCAGCACAAGCAAGGAACAAAGATCCTGGGTTTTCCTTTCCATTCTTTCTTACTCCAGAAGAAATAACAAAGTTGAACAGAGGGGCCAGGACCTCCACTGACTCCAAGAGCTCTACAACTTTGAAATCTAGAACCAGAAAAAGATGAATTTTCTCAAAGGTGAAATGAGGCTGTGGCTCTATTTTAGCAGAAAGGAGGCTGCTGCAGAACCTTCTACCTAATCTATATCTCTGTCTGTATCTGACAGGACCTACAGCTCCAGTCTTCTCCAGTCCATGGAAGACAAGTATTCCTTCCTCCTCCTTTCCCAGAGCAAAATCAATGGAATGTACCTCTACCATTAACACCTTCTGTTTCCAGAGAAGAAATCTGCAGGCAAATATTTTTATTTACTGAAGCTTTGCTGCCATGTCCTAGTTTATTCTGTGATGCTCCAAGTTTAATTCATACTAGGAACACAGTAATCACAACTCCAAATAAATATCTCTCTTATTTGGCTTTTTCTCAGCATCTGGAAAATCAGGTGGCTCTTCCTGTATTTTGACCCTTTGAACTCTCAGTTCAGTCCATTGCTTTAACACTAAGAGAGACACACAGCTAATAGATGTCTCACATCCACAGTTACAGCAACATTTCCTCCACTGCAACGATTCTTTCAAAAGGACAAAGGTTGTGTTCTCAGAGAATTTAATTATTTTAGGTCCTGCACCAAGACTGCATTGCTGAACTATACTAGAAACTGAGGATGACTGGAAACAATCCTATCTTCTCCAGTTTCACACTCTCTGCCTCACATTAACATTCTCTAACACAAATCGAGAATCATATAGATATTTTTCACTTAAAAAAAAGACTATTCCTCTTCCTTCTTCCTTCAAATCACTCTCAAAATAAGACAATAATGCATAAAGCAAGTAGGAGGTTGAAAAAAACAACACAGAAGCAATGAGTCACGTTGTTCACTGGGATACTGATAGATACACAGCTATTACTGGAAAAAGCATAACACAAAGCCTAATCAAAGCAGAACTGCAGCCATTGCTGGGGTGGAGGGAAGCAGAAAAGTACATGGAAAGAGCAGCAGGAATGAAGGCATATCACTGAAACTCAAGGTGGAAGAGAAATTAGGTTCTGCTGCTACCCCAAATGGCAAAGTCAGGTTTGGGAAGGAGAGAGTGGAGAGACATTATCATAGCTGGAGGTAGGCAGGGGTGCAGTAACATCCTTCTGTCTGGTAAACACCTCATTCCCTGCAGACAACTCCAGTTCTGCAGGCTAATATCTTAGTTCAGCAATCAGCTTGTGAGGAGAGAAACAACCCCTGAATCCCTGGATTTTCCTTTCAGATCCTCCATTACAAGGAACAGACTCCTTCTGACTCAAATGTGTGAGAAGGGGTAAGAGCACAGCATGAGCAATTAGAGCTACAGAACCTGAACTTTTATGGTCTGCATCTTTGCTATAGCAAAGATAAGATTTAAAGGCTCTGAGACCAACTTAGCCTTTTTGTTGAGGAAGAAAGCAATTTTCTCACTTGACATAATTCTTCACACAAGGCCAATCTAAATATGTAATTTTATTACCATACCACTTACGGTTCTGAAGGAAACAGAAAGCTTACCTATCTGAACATGATCAATATCTCCCAGTTACAAGAAACAACACAAAAAAAACAACAAACCAAGAAACTCTGAGAATAATCTCATGCATTTTCCACCATCTTCTCTATTTATTTACCCCCACTATTCTCTCCACAATGCACAGTCCTCTAATGCAGTCACAGGAGACACGAATTGGAGATTACTCTTTGACCCCTGTAGGCTTCAATAGATAGATTCACATGTGATCTGAAAATTAAATCCCTCAGGTTTCTGTGCATGCAAATGAGAGTGAAAATTCCAGGTCTCTTGACAAGGCCATAATCCTCTTGCACATCTGTATCACTTCAGCTAAAACCATATTAATATTGACATTTGACAATGGATGCATTGCTGGGAGGGGGAGTGGGACACGAGTAAAAGTGAAGGAAATCTACTAATTAAACCACTAATTCTGTAGCACTAGGATTCATTCTGTTGTATGCTCTGTATATTCTGCTTTGCTTTTCATGCTACTGAAATATTTTAGTTTTTTTCTTGCAATGCTTAAGTGTAAAGGAATTTTAAATACCATTAAAGGATACAAACCAAATCAAACATAATCTGTGCTGTAAATCCACCCAAATACTCTCTTTGGGCAACATTAAGCAACAATCAAAGTTACATTATTTGTTTATGAGTTGCTGGACCCAGCCCTTGAAGGAATGTTTTTTCTTCTGAAGAGCTACTTTCACATGGAAAGAGCTGTTTGTGGCATCAACCAGGGTGTGTTCACCTAAGGGCAGACTTTGGCTGTGGCTCTCAGTGGTCTATATGGGAGTCTCAACTCCACTGAAGTGTGACTACAACAAAAGTTTCTTGGCTGTTCTATAGGGACCACTTGTAAAGCCCAGTAACACAGAAAAAGGAAAAACAGCTGAAATAACCAGTCTTGGTAGTGGAGCTAGATGATGTTAAGAAAATGCAAAGTATCTTCTGCTGTTACTTCAATCATTATCGTGATCAGAGAGAAAGCCCAGGGCAAAGAGATCCACACAGTGGGCTGAAACATTCAAGCAAGGGATAATGCTTGCATCAATCTTCATCTTTCTCTGGCTGTTACTGACATCCCTTACAAGACCTGGGTTGATCTTTTCACTTCTTCCTCATCACATACAACTTAGTGGCACCTGGGTGAGAAAAATCCCTAGGTCAGAAGCTCATGTAACCTGGCCAGCAATACACAGGGCTGGAGCCAGGGAATAAGGACCTTGGCCTGCTGAGGGCAATGCACCTGCAACTTCTCTCATCTAGATTCACTCCCATGAAAATGGTCTGATAATGTAAAAGCTGAAATGGTATGATGACCAAACAGATCCAGCCAACTCATTAGGCAATGCTCCACATGCCCTTTTTTTTTTTTATAAAGCCCCCTCCCCCCTTAATTTTCCACATTAAAATTGAATTAACATATCACATGAGCACATTCTCTAAAACTCTGACATTAGTATGCATTTTAATAGCTAATTAAAAACTTTCACCTCTTATAATTGCCAATAAATTCCATACAGGACCTTCTTCCTGAGCTCCAAGTCAAGACGGAAGACAAAAGAAGGAACTGAAAAAATGCCATTGTTGCAACCCTAGGCAAGAGGCAGCAGCACAGATTTTCATATTACCTTTTACTAAGGACTCAGGGTGGGAATCTGACATTAATTTCATCCTATCAGTCTTTTAGATGAAGTATTTATCTTTCTGTTTTGAATTTGTGCATGCCACATTCATTCACACAAACTTTTTATTTGATTATTATTTTCAGATGCATAAAAGCCAAAATTCAGATTTGCTCATCTTTCACAGCTCCCATTGTCTTTAACTGCACTGCATCTAGGCAGGGAATTCAGAATAAGATTAGGGGGAAAAAATGTAAAAAGAGCTATTTCTTCTTTCTCTTATAGCATTCTGGCAGGTTTTATGATGTCATTGTGTGGTAGTGACAGTTACTCATATTCCAAGAAGACCTGAATATCTATATAGGTCTATCTGTATCAGCCTTCTCAAATTTCCTCTGGGAATTCTATATGCACACATTTCAAATCCCAAGAGAGTGGAGCAAAGAATATTATGTTTACAGAGTTTACAATGAGAGTTTACTTGGACTTTTATCATTAAGGCTCTCCTGTTACGGTAAAGTCTATTTTCCTCATGCAAAGGAACATAGAGCAAATATAACATCAAAGGTTTTACAGATGAGTTTCTATGGTTTGATAGAACAGTTGCAGTTGGATTGTCTGCGTACTCACATCTTGAGAGGAATTTTCTCTATTCTTTGTGGCTGCTTGTACTATTTAACAGGTAGAAAAATCAATGTATTTAAGGTATTATTATCTTCTCTCATCATCTGATCAAAATTGGTCCAGGCAGGAAGGTAAGCACGGGCACAAACACGCTGTGCTAACAAGACCAGTCTCTCTATCTGAAAGGAGCTGATGCTATACCAAAGGCTGTAAAAAGGGTACTGATGTGCTCTGGAGTTCTCACATGTGAACCTTGGCCCTGCATACATCAGGCTTGGAACTGTTGCACTGAACTGATTTTCAATTTTTTTTTTTTTTTTTGGAAGCCAATGGATTCAAGGCCAGCATCTACAGCAAAGGCAGATTTCATAAAAATCAGGGTTCTACAGACTCCTACAGAGAGGGCATAGGACAAAACTCACAGTGAGGGAAGAGCACACATAGAGCACTGGTCCATAGATGGCAAAAGGCATCACTGAGCTGACACCTTGTGGTTTTACATCAGGTTCAGGCCCCATGTTTCAGGTGGAAAGAGAGGGCTTCCCTTCCTCTCCCTTAGATTCAGGTCCTTTAGAGAATGATTAAACAGAAAAACAAGACAGCATTAGAATGTGCTCATACCTTACACTGCACAGAAAATATAGGAGGAAAGGATATTGTTGAGGGAGAAAAAGAGGGAGAACTTAAGATACTTTGGTCAAGGGTTTGAGGAGAGATCCTTAAGTCCTGGTTTGGATACTTTATTACTCTGTGGAGTCAGTGCTGAGCTTTCTGCACCTCCTTCTGATTCCAAACAGGTAAAAGATCAAAGAAGGCATCAAACCTCTCCATGAATGAAAGAACTCTGCTCTTTGTGTCCTACTTCCAAACCAGCAAGATTAAAGCTACCATACTGACGAAGGTGCAGCAATGGGAAATGCTGGAAATTACACCTATATTACAAAATTCAGAACCACGTGCCTTGTCATGCTCCTCTTGGGGCTTCATTGCCACCAGAAATAAAAAAAGAAACTCAAACCAAATCACACCAAAAAAAAAAAAAAAAAACCCACCCAAAAAATCCCCCCAGACCAACAAAAAAAATTATTTGGGAGAGAGAGCAGAATCTAAATTCCCTTCACAACACATTCATTCAAGGGTGTTTTTTATGATGCATCTAGAAAATTCAGCAATGCCCCACCCACAGGGAAATGCAGAATTCCTGGGAGTCTGCTCTCTCCCTAGGGGGAAAGGCTTTTTCCATTTCACGAACGTCGTGAAGGACTTAATACAGATAAAGGCTTAAACAAAAAAGGCAAATTCCCTCTCCTGGTATCTGCTGCATCTCCACGAGGGGTCTCTGCAGGCGCAGCTACGGCAGCAATGCTGCACGGTGACGGGCAGGCGGTGAGAGGGGTGGGCGATGCTGGGGGTGGGGGATGAGGTGGGGTGATGGGATGGGGTGATGGGATGGGGTGATATGAAGGGGTGATGTGATGAGTGGCTTCACAGCTACACCAGGTTTGATGAAGAAAAGCTAAGGAAGAGACCAGGAGAATACAGATGTGCTGTGCCCTCTCATACACTACCCCAGCCCCAGAGGCCTGCAACAACTGCAGCTCTGGGCATCCATTCGAAAGGAACAGAGCACACATGTGACAGATTAGGTTTTTTTTACCCTTTCCTTCACTGAGTTAATTTTCAATATAGACAGAGTGAAAGCAGGAGTGTCCAAGGCTTTTTAGCACCTTTGAATAGCCCTGAGGTACCTGCTCTTTGATTAATACTTCCTCCCATCAGTAGTTTGTCAGGCTGCTTTTTCGGATGAGACAGGCTAACTTGATCACTATCTTGAAGGAGGCTTTACTTTTTCTTCCATTCTTAACTTCTAAAAATTAACACTGCAGGAATTGTGATCATACTCTTCCTGTCTGTTTGCCTGTGCAGGTGGACTCACATTTAGGCGTGAGAAAATTAGTCATTTTCTGTAACAAAATTTTGAAAAATATAGAAAATAGAGTCAAAATATACCTCAGGATTATTACCTCACCCAACCAGCTTCAGGAAGCAAGAATCAACTCAATGTAATGTGTTTTTTATAGCTATCAACACAGGTAGTTTAATATTTATAATGATGGTGATTTCCAGCCCTCCTAGGGAACAGATTTCCCAATAGGAGGAGGTCTCCAGGTTTCTCACCTGTGGCTATTCTAATACCTTTTAAACCCATGTCTCCTTGCGCACTTGACCATTTATGTAGAAAAAAATCTCAATCCTTTCTTTTTTCCCCACTTGGCCAAGGACATGCCATGCTCTTCCCTGCCAAGCACTGAACTGCTCTCATACCAAAAGGATTCCAGCTGAATCAAAGCCCAGGCTACCCTATTACCCCTGACTCGCTGGGATGGACACCTTCTCAATTTAAAATGTGAGATATTTTTTCTATATGTGCAATATGTATACTTTGAATTTATCCATATTAATATAAAAGACTTGAAGTTTCAGTATGAAGCTGGCATATAAGCAACACAGGCACTTAGACTTCTCTTGTATGACTAAATTTTCTAATTAATTTCATCTTATCTCATACCTTGAAAAACTACACTGAAACATGTAAATCAGAGAGGTTTTCTCCACTGCTTTTCTTTAAACATTACTGTGTTTAGAGAAAAACTAGAGTCTTTCTCCTCAGCTGAATCAGAAAATCAGATCTCTATACACGGAGAGAAGCAAAAAATATCTGTCCTGGATTCAAATATTCCCAAATGATGTTTAATCCCAGGCCTCAAACACAGCTGCTTTCTGTGATACAGAATGTTCTTTAGTGTATATAAGCTTTCCTGAGCGTGGAGGGAAAGGCTCAGAGTTTAATGCTCTTATTTTCATGTTCATAATTTGATACAGAAAGCTGATCAGATAGAGGTGAAAGGTTATCTGACACTTCCTTAACCTGATCAATATTACAGGGCTTCTCATCTCTTTAAGTAGAGCCCCTGGTCTGGAAAAAGATCTTAAGGTACAAGACTCATCCCACCTGCTCCACTAAAGTAAAAGGCATCCCAAATCCATGCAGCACTGAACATAAATGTTTAAGGTCTGAAACAGGTTCTGGTTCAGCAAACTCCAGTTTCCTTAGTGCCCAGCAAGAGTGGGCATCCAGAGCCTCACAGGCAGAGAGAAAGGGGAAAAAAAAGTGAAAAAGGATCCCAAACAAAAACCCCACAAAAAAGTAATTGAACAAGCACTTTCCCGCTTCACTGAATTTCTATCCCATGAAGCATTAACCATTTATAATGTATACAGCCTTCTCCCTGAAGGCTACCGGAGCCTTTTGCAAGCATTTTGTGTGAGACTCAGATGTAATAGTGCTGAATTCCATGTTTACAAAGCCTGACAACAATTTATTTCAGATTTTACACTAAACTCTGTGTATGTATGAGTATGAGGAGTTTGAGGTTTTTTTCCTATGCTACCTTCTAATGGCATTTTCTTACAGAGCAGGTGAGGCACTGTATTCATATCTACTGTGAAAATGTCTCATCTCAAACACTGTGGACTTCACACCAGGCAAGGCATTGATCTCCAGCCTCTTTATTCAAATATTTCATTCTAGATGTTATTTCTTGGCTTTTGTAAGCAAAAAAAAACATACAAAAACCAACTGGTGGAGCCAGGAGATCGAGCTCTTAAAATATCCCAGAGAAGAAATAAAAGCAGACATGCAGACATATCCCTGGCTTTTTTTTTCCATCAAATTTTCTCTGTTCCTTAAGCACATCATAATCACTTGCATTCTTTGGATTTGTCTGCTGTGGTTCATACCAAAACTGCTCCAGCAAAATGCATGAGCAAGCAGGAGCCACCTTTCTCAGGAGACTTAAGGCAGCTGCAGGTATTCATTAAACTGCAATTCCCTAATGCAAGGAGGAGAAGCAGGGAAACTCACCAGGAGAAATCTGGCATGTGATGGGAATCTCACAGCCCTGCTGCAGATCTGGAGTGAAGGGAAGAATGGTCAAGCTGACCTAGAGCAGCAACAACTACCCAAGGTAACTTACATTATTCATAATCTTTACTGCCAAGGATAACAGCATGTTTAACAACTCAATTTAAAAGCACATTCTTGGAAAATTACAGCCACTTTGGAGTGATGGATCCGTATTAGATCCCTCTGGGGCCTCATGGAAAGAGCTGTTTTCTGGTTAATTTCCATCCTTTAAAGAAGGTCAAAGAAGATTTGTAGAAAATAACATCAAAAAGAAAGTACATGAACCCATTCAAAACATGCAGATCTGTGGTTTCAGTGAGACAGGCGTGGAAACATTTTCCTGGTCCCAAGAATGCCTCACTAGAGAATCTGGAGCTCTTCCAGTTTGCAGGTGAGCAAATGCCTCTGAACTTGTCCACATGGATTTTAGTTCTATCTATATAATCCAAGGGGATGAGAATTAGTGGTGACAGGGGCTAATTACGGTACTTGAACACAAGAATCTTAATTGAAATAAATCAATGTCAGCAATGATGGTAGGAAGAAAGAACTGATTGAAGACATTTAAAATGGAAAAGAGGAGACTGAATTACCCTTTTAAAGTTTCCAGAGAGTCTGGGACCGGCTCAGAGAAGAAATTTTTTTCACAGGGGAAAAAAACAAAAACAAGGCAAAGCAAAACAAAGCAAAGCAAAGCAAAACAAAACTCCCCCCAAAGCTGCCACCACCACATGCAACTGCTCCGCTTTATGTCACTCAGAATTATTGCCACAAGCATTTTACAGATTTGAAACTGGGATGGATTGCTGTTGTTATGACTATCTGGCTCAAAAATTCAGAGATATCTAAAACACAAGAGAACTGGAATACAGAAGACAAAGACTAATTAAGAATATGGGCTGTGTTACAACTCTCTTCTCCCTAAACCATGTGATCTCTGGACAGATGGCCATTTGAGCTTTCCTGGGTCTCTAATGTTCCAGGAATTAGAAATATCTCAAAAAAAATCTCTTCAATGCTTGCTTTCTTTTTTTTTTTTTATCTGTAATGGGCCCAGTAGAACTCATAAAAATATTTCTTACTCAGCTACCTCTCATTAAAAATGAAAACTAGTCATAAGAACTGCATAATCTTAATTTCTTCCCAAACTCCTAAAACTATTGGTGAAAAAGTTGTGGTACAGATTACAGGCTGATAGAATATTTTCTCAAGTTTCATTCTTGTTTCTGCTGCACCAAATGAGGAACAGTCTTGTTTCCAGTATTTTGTGCACCAGCTTTGCCAGTCACTACACAGGCACAGTCTCTGGGATGTGTAAATGTATAAGGATTTATAGTGGCTTCATGTGGACAGCAGTGGCACAAATTAAGTAGGCACCAACATCTGCTGTTGCCATGGCAGGGTGGGAGCTGGAGACCAGAGTGACTCAGGTACCAGAAGTCTAACATCAGCTATCCATCCTCCCATCCTCGTAACTCCTTTACCTTTCAGAACTGGAAATGGCCAAATCAAATCAGGAAAGATCAGCTGGCAACTCAGAATCTGTCTTTCCTGCTTAGACTCCACTCAATCCCAGTCCATGGTTTGCCTTGTTTCATTTCTTGTTCCACTTGTTTTCCCTCCCTTCTCGTCTGTCTCTCTCTGCAGCAGCACTGCATGTTACTGGCTCTGACAGGCGTTTTTATTGTCATGTATCCTCCTTGTTTATTGACACATGGCTAGACAGCTATTAGAAATTAATTAGAGGATTAATTACACCAAAGTCTGCTCCTTAGAGCAGACTTAGAGGCTCCTTAGACACAGCATTAGAGGCCATTGCCAGAGCTGGGTTTCAGGTTCCCTCACGTTTCTCGGATTAGCCATGTGAAGCAGAGCATTCCTCTGTTCAGCAGGGATGGCAGTGAGGGCTGATCACTGCTGAGGGTCAGACTTGTAGGCTGCCCTCAGGGCAGGCATCGATGAACTTCACCCCCAGGCTCCTCAGGCTGGGTCTCACCTTCCAATCATGGTTAATGAGGCTGAAATGCAGAGTGTGGCCAGGTCAGCTGCCCGTGGAGGACAGGGACCTTTCCCAGCCTTGCCGCTGTGCTCATTTTGTGTTTGCAATTGTCATTATTTTTACCTCAAGAAATTGTCCAAACCCTAAAGTAAGAGCTAGAATCACCTAACATCCAGGAGGTCCATTTAGGAAGCAAATCCAGAACTCATCACTACTGGTTCGGAAAGCTGAAAAACCTGCTCTAGGAAACCACAAAACTGAATTTTATTCCACTTTTTCTTATCTTCCTCTACAGCACTGAATGCTCTTTTAGTGCAAGAAGTATATTTCTCCCATTAAACTCTCATCAGCTGGCATACATTTTTAAAAAAAAACATGAGTTATCAATATGCTAGCAGCTAGATTAAGGTTTTATTTTGCATGACCCAAATTTGGCCATGAATGTTTTTCCCATATATATCTGCATAATATTGTTGCACAAAAATATCTCAGTTATCTTTCAGTTTTAATACCACTTCTTGGAAATACAGAGGTCAACAATTAATAAGCTCATTAAAACTTACAAGCTGCTTTGATTAATATTCCTTGTCTAGTTCCTTGAGAAATGTACTGTATCTCCCAGGCTAATGAAGACAAGGCAGAGTTATTTAGGTGTTTGTTAACAAAGCTGATTTGCATATAATTAACTGAAAAGAACTCTGTATTTACAAGGGAAACTGTGAATCTCTTTTGCTAGGGTGTTTTATGTAAACAGACTAAGTCCATGCCAAATTAACAAAGCAAGTTATGTTCTTAAAAAACGAAATTAACTCAAAGGGATACAATTTTGGGGGCTATAACTGATAAAAAGTAAAGCACATATTAGAAAACAAACTGCCTTCTTTCAGATGCTGTTTACTCTGTCATGTGGGATTTTTTCTAGTATGCTCTCATTCTTTTAATTAGTTAGATTGGTTTTTAGACACTTAAATGAACAAAGACTCTCATATCGGATTGCTCTTTCCTATGACCTACTTATGGAAAAAATTAGTACCATTTCAGCAAAGCCATGCTTTTGCACAGATGTCTCCTATAAGATTTCTTATTCTACACCTGTCATATAACCTGAAGCTCTGAATATGAAATATTATACAAAATAACTAGCACTTGCAGCCTGCAGGGTGACCAAACCTTCACTTAAAATATATTTCAAATCAGACAAAAATAAAGGCATGGGCCTTTAGTCATTCACTTCCCATTTTGTCACCATGATTTCTTCACAAAAAAGGTTGTCAGGTGTTGGGAGAGGCTGCCTAGGGACATGGTTGGGTCACCACACCTGGAAGAACTTGGATGTCGTGCAGATGTGCAACTTAGGGACGTGGTTTGTAGAATAGAGTTGACACTGCTGGGTTGGTGGTGGGGTTGGATGATCTTGGATGTCTTTTCCAACCAAACATTTCTGTGATTCAGAGGAACACTTGAGGGAGCAAAATCACCTTAAATTAACAGCTAACTCTCCAGTGAGATCTTAGGAATCAGGATCACGAGAGGCTGCCCAACAGCAAAATGCAGCTGAAGGTACCTGAACCAGTGGATCGAATAGCAGAGAGGGACCAAAAGGCTCCTAGCTCATGACCTGACCATGCTACAGGATCCTGTATCAACCTGGTTGTGTCATTTTTTCTAAGGCAAATAGGAACTAGATTTTTAAAATAAATTTAAAAAATATAATCCTATTGAAACCTAATTTATGTAAGGTTATATAAAAACTGTCTGATCTCACTGATTATGTTCAACTTCCAATCTGCCTCTTCTACAATTACTCCAGTTACTCCAACTACTCTACTATTGCTTCACTGTCCAACTTTAGAGCCATTTCTCCTATTTATTTATGTACAAAACATTTAATAAATGAAAAGACATCACATCACAAGCCAATTCCTGCTGGTGGCAAGAAGTTTCAGGAGACCTTCCTGAAGAACTTTGTCTACATCAAGAAAAAGTCATGGAACAGGACAAGGCATTTAAGTCCTTAAATAAATAAAATCTCTTAAAGCACAGACAGAAAATGGTGATCAACAGAGCTTCCACATTCCCAAACACTTCTCTGCTTTAGTTGCTACCATAGCAGAAAGCAGAAGAAAAAGAATATATTAAAGAAAAGCTTGTGGACACACTGGCACTTCCAGTCATAGATTTGTTATGTGAGATGTACAAATTCTGCCTTCTGTGGGGAAAAGATAAATAGCAAACAAACAAGCAAACAGCACCCCCAAATAATCAGTAACAAAAAAACAGCACACTCAGTGTTTGATCAGATAGGAATATAAGAAAACCACCCACAAAGCAACCACAAAGGAGCTGGAAGGGACCAAAGCAGGGCATGGGAGCAGAGTGGAAACAGTTTGATGAGTTTGAGGGTCTTCCACTTTGCTGTTCTCATTCATTTCACAGAGGTTTTCTCAGCTATCTCCATAGCTGGGAAGCTCAGCAGAGCCCTTTGCTACTGCTGACAGCCTGCTGGTGCATGACTGAGAGCTGACCTATTTGCAAAGCAAGAAGAGACCAGTAAACTGCAAAAAAGCAACAGCTGGGGAAGCTGTCATGGTCTCTCCCTTACTGGTCTAAATCATAGCCAATGACCCAATGCAGACAACAAAAAAAGGCAAACTCTCCAACAAAATGTCTGATTATATCTATATGAAAACTCTCCACACCAAAGTAAATCATTACAAGTAAAAAACAAATTAAAAATAGTAGCATTAGTTTTGATTTTGGAATGCCACAGGGAAGCCAAAATCTTCCTTTTGAAATAGGTCTAAATAGACTAATAGGTCTACTTTGAAAGAGGGTATCCTGTAAAATATTTATTATTGCTTTATTTTAGGTGTGTTACAGCCGAAACACCGTTACTCAGGATCATTTAAATCTGTTGAGTGAGAAAGTACCCTGGCGACTTGTCCTACTGAGTACAAAAGCTAGTGGTGTAAAATGGACAGACCTGTATAAGAATCAGTCTTTAATTGCAAGAGTAATTGTCAGCCACAACATGGATTATGCAATGGTGCTAAGCATAAAACCACTGGAAATAAACTGAGAGTCTAGAGAATGGTATTAGAAGGTAATTCACCATTTTCTCCTGACCTAGATCATTCCTATTTTCCCTCCTACAACATTTGTAAAACTTTATCACCTCATAAATATTGCTAAAAAAAGAGTGAAAAAAAAAGGAAAAAGGAAAGATGGCACTAAAGAAAGTATTTCTCCCACTGCTACTGGATAATTCAAGTCACACTCAGAAAAATGGACATGCATGAGTTTTATGTCAACATTCATTTTGCCGCTTCATTATTAATAGTAGGATACTTACTCTAATCACAATTGCAACTCTCTAGACAGAGTCTACAAAATACAATAAATATGAATCAAGCCATTTGCAAAAATTTGCCGCTGGAGAAGGATGAGTGTTCCAGGAGAAAAACTGTCTGGCACTGTAATGCATAGACCACACGAGACTGATCCCAGCCTCAGCATCTCAAATCTGAGAGACCAAGACTGCTGTCACCAAGCTTTTCCTAGGTAGGACTGTGATAAATACCCATTCTCTAGGATTTTTCTGCATGCATAGCTTATTTAGATGTTAACTTTAATATGGCAAAATTTGTGCCGCCTTAGAAAACTGCAGCAGCTAATTGAGTGCTGTAAGGACAGAGCTGTGGAAAGGGGCGCAGATGAAAAAGGATCAGGTCCCAAGAACCTCTCTAACAACCTGCTTTGCATCGACCTGAAACATCGACGCAGTGTTTACTGGTGTGGGTAGGCAGTCCACAGTAAATCTAATTAAATTGAGGAACAAAAGGACCCTGGGGTGTGCAGAACCATGAATGGAGTCGGCCTTTCAGGCCATTCACTCTGAATGATTGTGTGTTCCCAAGGCTTTCAGAGACTTTCTCTTTGGAAACAACGAAAGAGTGAAAAAGGCACTTTTCTTGCTACTGCAAGGTGAGGGAGTTAGATAATGCACCTCATTAATTACGGGGAAATCATCACCACCTCACACGAAGCCAAAGAAGAGGCCAGACTGACTTTTTTTTTATTATTGTTCAGTCACAGTGACAGAAAAATAAGTAATAAATCAGAATCAGAGTGCACTTGATGGTTTTATTTTGCAACTCATCTTGCTATTGTGACAGCCTGACACTAATTAGCGCTCAATGCACAAGGGATGGATTGCTGTAGCCAATGGATCTCATTAACCGCTGTGAAATTTTCATGCCAAGCCCAAGCACAACAAAGAACAGAGACCCCAGCAAATCGCCTGTCAGCAGCTGTAAGCATCACTGCAGAGCCATGGGCGCGCAGATCAAAGGGCACAAAGAGGGTCCACATTGCCAGCTGCCTAGATTTTAATGGATTTATTGACTTGTTATCTCATGAAGGCAGAGAAACTTGCCAAAGAGAAAATCCCAGTGTCCACAGTCTCTCACCACTGTTTGAGTCAAGGCAGCCCATGGAGAGGGAAACTGAGGGCACCTCAAAGCCTGTGGCACTGCTCTTTCACGTGTCTGTGTGTTAGCAGATGTGCCCTTCCAGGGGTGACCCAGTTTGTGGTCACCTTGGGGACAGGGATGGAAAGACACATTGTGGGCTCCCTGCTCTGACCAGCTGCCTATTTGTATTAAGCCTATAAGAAATTGATCCTTTGAGACTTGTCGAGCATGTTTGGCATTGCCCAGCAACTCCATTAATAGAAAAGGAAGGGCAGGAGGGAAGGAGAGTCAAGAGAGACATCAAAGCAATCATTGCCACAAGCATTGAGTGACTGCCTGATCCTCCTTTAGGAAATGGGGCTCCCAGCCTGCTCTCTCCTCAGCTGTGCCCATCACCTGTCCCCATGTGCCTTCCTCCCACAGGCACCATCAGAATCATCCTGGTCACGTCACTGAAGGCAGACGACTCCGCTTCATGAACAAAATCCTAAAAGTCAAAGGAATCACGGCAATAGCAGAAACCCCCCTGACCCTTTTGGGCCAAATGAGACCCAGCAGTCACAGAGTGTGACTGTGTTTTACCTAAACCAGGAGAAGAGCCAACAGGTTAGGCTCCCAGGTGATCCCACATTAATGGTGGGGTGTGACAGCCTCTGTGTCTGTGTTAACTGGGAACCCATAGGGATGGGTTTTCCTCACTTCAGATTCCTGTCTCTTGGGTGCAGGCACAGTGAGAGCTGTCTCACAGCCATCCAGGTGACAAACACAGCCCATACCAGACCTCCTCTGCAGTGGCAGAGCTTTCCTAGCCCAGGACTCCATGTTTGACACAGCAGCATCTCCCTTATTCTATAGCTCTTCTAACAAATGGGAAACCAACTCTGCTTAAAAACATGTTTTAGGGAGAGGCTCCTGTAGAGGCTGGCAGGTCCTTTGGATTATGGCAGCTTGCAGGAGGTAAAAACTCAATTAAACAATAAAACACCAGGACTAGGAGTGGATCCATTTTCTTAACACCCCTTCAAGGAATAAAGAACTTATTAGCCTAAGTGTTTGTGCTGAGTGCATAATTAGTCCTTGCTTTTTTTTAAAGTGACTTCTGAACTGAAAATTGAAACAAACTTTCTTCTTAAAAGATGATAATTTCATGCAAAAAGTCTGTATGCAAAAAGGTTGCTTTTTTACTAAGTTTTTTTCTTCCTGTTCGTAAATTCAAAAATTAATAACAGATCAGAATTGGACATCCAAGTAGCCTCAGTGATCTAATGGCTCTTGGATTTCCTTTTTCCCAAAGATGTGAGTCAAAATGCAGCATTTACACTCTGGCAGTAAGAAAAGGTCATTAGTACTCTTTATTTTTTGTTTTTGAGATGAAACCCAGGTATGGTTATTCACATTCCCTTCCAGAGATTGCCTGGGTTATTTTAACCAAGAAGCATGAGAAATGTCACCTTATGTTTATGGTACAGCAGCTAAAAAGGTAGAGGTCTGCTATCTACCCAAAACCTTCCAGGCTCAGCTGAATACATCATCAAACAGAAGACATTTCTGGCGCACAGAACTGGAATATCTTGGACCACGCTGTTTCTGGTCAGGCCTGTGTACCTAGCTTATTTATTTATGGGATTTTTAATAGATGGAACATCAATATTTGATGACGAGCTATGAATGATTAAAAATCAAGAAAATCAAGAACATGAAATACAAACATCTACTTTTAAGTGACGATGGGGTTGTGATATCCATAAATAAATAATCTGGTGGCCAGTTCCAGCTTTCTGAGATTGAGTTAAATGAACAGGCACTTCAGTGGATTTACAGCATGTTTACAGCCATGTGTGTGGGAGCAGAATCTGACCAAGGGATTTCAAAGCTGAGTCTAATGAAGTTATCCCAGAGTAGTGTGTGAATTTTTAGCTCCTTAGAAAATGCATTATTTAAATAAATATATATAAAATCTTTGGCTAGAAAGGGACAAGCAAATTAAATTTAGATAGATGTAGCTCTACTTTTGCTTTTTGGCTTCTTTATGATAAACAACAAAGGCCTAGTTTTACCTCAAAGAAATTTGCTCTAATAAAACCTAAACAAAAAAATCTTTTAAAATGTGTGAAACAATGTATCTGAAAATAATTTTCTGCAGCTGAAGGGTTCTTCACACTTTATGCTCTCATAATTTAATTGACAGGTAATATTCATTAGACTTGCTGTTGCTTTTTAGGTGTTTGTTAAACAAAAACTGTTAGTTAGCCACTAGGAAACACTCTTTTTCTTTGCAGCAGTGAGCTGAGATAAATGCCACAATGGGTAAGTGTTGGTCTTGTATATAATAAGACTTTATTCCCTAGAATGACAGAAGAAAAAACATGGGGGTAACTCTAGTAGCAGAGTTTCACAGATATGGTCTTCTTCACAGAGAAATACAATAATTCAGTCTAGTAGAGCAACAACTGAATATACTTCTCATACATCCTCTGGTAACAAGAAAATTCCTTTGTTCTATCACAGCTGGAAGAGTACGAAACTCGGCAGAATTCCACCTTCTTTTCTTTGTGGATAACAGGAAACCAAGGAGGTAAAATTGTGAGAACAGAGACAGGAGACAGAGAACTAGGTTTTAGGGCCATTGAAGTTAAAACTTCCAGGATATTTATGCCAAAAACCACCAAATTACTAGTGACAACTCAGCATAGACTGCTGCTACCTCTAAAGGAAGATACCATGAGCCAAAAATTCAGATTTTGCCTGATGTGTTTTGAATTACCATAATCATATTAGCAAATTGAGTATGCATTTTCTGAACCCCAAATTAACTTTTTCCAAATATTGTGTGTGCTTGTGTATGTTTATAGTTTAGGAAACAAAAACATTTTATTAGCACAAGTAGGTACATGTATACGTGCAGACAGTGAGTTTGACAATTGTCATTTCTCTGTTTCTCAGCACTAAGCAGATGCCATCTCTTTCTCGCTTTGTTTTGCTTTATTACTGCTTTGTGAATATATTTCTGAACACTACCTTTGACATCTCTGACTTTTCCAGACACTGTAAGTTGTTCATGAACTATTTGTTTCTGCAGTGAATTTACCTCATTCCCTCACATTCTGCATGCATATATGCCAGTAGGACATCGTAGTTGTGCTGGTTTTACCCATTTGATAGCTTTATGTGCAGATCTCAAACACCATCATAAGGCTTTATGGATTGTTGTTTCCCAGCAGACAACACAGGGATGTGGATAAGTTAAGAGAAATGACTGAGAAGTGACAATGAATTCGTGGGTCAGCCCATCACTGCCAAAGTCTTTCCAACAGATCTATGAGCATCAGCATCACGACAAAGTGCAAACTGTTCTCTGCCTCCAGAACTGAAATATCAGTCCTTCAATGAAAGGACACAGAACTTGCTTGTCTAGCAGCATCTCTTTCATCCTATCTAGAGCTTGTACACTCCCAAGAGATAGGCAGCTACAGTACCATTATTCATGTGCAGTATCACCCCCAGGGAGGGATGGGGACTTCACATGACAGGTCCAGCACGTAACCTGACATGAAGATGCCCCGTGACACACAGAGATTTCTATTAAAGACATGAATCCACTGAAGAACCCTGCTGGCAATATTGCAGGAGTGACAGTAATTAACCAGAATCCATCTGACACAGGGCTATCTTAAAGAACTGCAATTTTAATTAAAAGCTGCATCCCATCGCAGGTTTGCACAGTAGTCTCCTGTCTGGTTCCTCTCTGTGGTGGTTGCAAATTACATCTACCCCTTCCCTCCATTTTAATTATATGTTGTTAACCTGACATAATTAACTCCCCTTAATTTTTGGGGTTTTTTTTAAACTGTCATTAAATAAACAGAACTCAAGTGCTATTTAGTATTTGCCAGATTTGCTGGTTCTTAAATACAATAATGTTTGTCATTAGACGTCTCAGTGTTAACCTGATTAATTAATTTATCTCCTTTGGAAAATTTCCCTCCATGCTGACAGGAGATCAAATGACAGCAGAAAGGTTCTCTGCTCACCAGGCACAAGTCAGTGCTGTCAGTGTGTCAAGAGCAGCTGCTGGTGGTTCCATCTAAGCCACGGCAGTGGCTGGATCAGTGGCCAGTTCTGGGGATACTGGCTCCCTGGCACTGTGAGTTTCACAGCTTCACTGACAGCAAAGTTGAGGAGCTGAAGATCTGCAGCAGCAGATTTTACCTCTCTTTGTTCACCCTCTCTCTTTCCCATGTCCAGATGGGTAGGTTTGTTCATGCTTTTGCTGAACCTGACGTCTCTAATAAAAGACCTTTTACTTTGGAGGGGAACATTTCCCCCTGCTAATGTTCAGAACAGATAAAACCTATTCTTTACAAAAAAACCCCCAATTTTGTCTGATAAATTCAGTGCAGTATTTTGGGACAGACCCTAAAGCTAGAAGGAGGAAAGGATCCATGCAGACTGCTCTCTAGACTCTGACCCTGGCCAGAAACCTGGAGAAGAGCAAATGAGCAACTATACAGAGTGCTTTCCCAAAATAATCTCCAGTCTTCTAACAATTGGAAGGCTGGAGCCTTTTTGAGCCAGACACAGTCCCTATGTATTTAATAACAATCAGTGTACATATTTTTCATTAATTTGCCCAGCACAGCATGGAGCTGTGCAGCCCTCTGTCTTCTATTCCTTTAACCAGGAATTGGGGGAACAACTCCCAAAGCCTCATTGCCCTTAAGGATGCTGGGCAGACAGAAGGGCTGTCAGCAATGTTTCCACTCTTTTTTGCTACACTGTAAAGCTGAGACTTTATTGCCTCAAATTCAAATACTACCCCATTTTGGTATTGCTGAACTTCAAGCATATATTTTGGAAGGTGGGTTAGGAAATGAGATTCAAGTGAAAGTGGAGGGAGGGGCTGAGACTGCTCCAGAAATTCACACAAGGAATTGAAACTTTAAACATTTAACCAGCAGAGAGTGTGGCAAGATTGATGTTTGCTCAGGGACGAGCTTCTCCTATGGATTGGTCCCCCTGTTTCAGGCTTTCACAAGCTCTCGATTTCACAAAAACTTGAGTGGTTGGCCCAAGCAGCATCCTACCTACCCAAGAGCAGCTGTTGTGAGCTCTCATTTAATTTCCATGAGGACAGTCAGTCCCAGCATCCAGCTAGACTGACAACCTGTTTAAGAACCTCTGAGGGCTTGGCTCTGTGAAACCACACCCAGGCTCCTCTTTAGGATGCTCATGAAATAGGACCTGTGAAGGAGATACTTTCTAACACAAACTTCTCCGTTAGATTTCAGTCTCATTTTCCTAAAGCTTCTCTGATGCTGCCTGGCATCCTGCCAAACACTAATTCCTTTGCCTGTTTGTCACACATCAGTTGGACTAATGTTGGTTTTGTTTGGTTTCATTTGTTTTTTTAAAGAGGTTAATTACAGGCTGATTCTAAGGTCAGGTGCATATAGCCACTTGTCCAGAAGGAAGGAAATTTATATATCTATATCCTTAAAAAAATCTCTGTTGTTTTTAATTCCTCCTCCTTTACTTTCAGATTTTTTCCTCTGTGGATTTGTGTAAATCAGTCTCCAGGGCCAGGAATACCATCTTTGGCTGGCTTGATTTGATCGATCTATTTTAGATCTCAGAACCCCATCACGGTAAAGCAATATTTTCTGCAGCAAGTTAATAGGAAAATGGAAATCACTAGTAATAGGAGAGAGGAGTTTTTTATTTTTGAAACAGCCCTTTGCCTACATAAAAGACCCTGGGCTGAATTATTCTTCCTGCCTAGTTAGCAAATCCAGCTTGATTGCATTTACCGAGGTTGTAACTGAAGATAGGATTTAACCAGGCAAACCTACCTTGCATTTTTGTATCTCCTGCTGTCACTGATGCTCTATAGTTACAGCTCCTACATCCTTTTGAGAGTGCAGAAGGCTATGTAAATGTTCATTATTGTTATTACCCACTTTACATCCCTGTACCCATGCCTTTTACAGCATATGGTCCCCCATTCAGCAAGTTACATAAGCATAACATTAGGCTGCCTAAGTGCTTCTTCTAAGTAGATATAGCTGCTAAAGCAGGCTGATACTTTTACCTAAAATGTTTGCTTTAGTGTAGACAGGGGTAAGACCTTCTCTCTTCAGCTGCTTTAATGTTTTAGGTTGAAATTTGAGGCTGGGAATCTACATCAAACTGATTTTTTGAGGGAGTGTTTGATGATAAAAAGATTATGAAAGAATTCCTCCACCTTCACAGACACATGCACTTACACACAATTGCTTGCTCTTTCAATTTAAAAAATAAAGTACAGTAATTCTGGCAACCCTTTAAGGAGGAAATTGTGGTGACCATAATTTCTGGAACAACCACTTGGATTTTTGCACATTTATCCTACTTCCTGCCCAGAGGATCTGGGGATTGCCTTGGGATAGATGGAGGATGACTTTTTTTTATGGCTGAGTCAGTCATCCTCTTGGAATGTTTTCCTGATGAATAGAAAGCCTCAGAGCTCAGCCCAGGGCCTCAGATGCAGATTCCAGGTAGGCAGGCTGCATCCAGCTCTGAATACATGAGCACTCAACATCAGAAGCCTCATTTATTTTAAAAATGAAATTGCGAATAATTTCCCCATGCTTCAATTTCTTTTTGATAAACTCAAGGTTACAATGTGTCTTACTCCAGAAATGTGACATGGAAAGAAGCACTTTATAATTTTAACTGGCTCTAACACTAAATAAGAAGAAAACCCCTACCACCTTCAGGTTGGTCTGAAAGGAGAGAAATGATACATCTTTGTGCAACCTTCAACCAGTTGTTCCTGATTTACAGCCAGGCACTCCAACTTTTCATATAGAGTTTACACATACACACACAGGAGGACCACACAGAGAAAAAAATGCCTGAGGAAATAAACAACCTCCTTCATCAGGAAACAAGAAAAAAACACCATGTCCAATTAAGGGAAGAGCCATTTTTCTCTTTATCTCCATCCATGATCTACTTAAATTTTAATCATTTCAGTTGCTAGCTCTAACAAAGGTCTGCTTCCACCAAAGGTGGGTGATTTTTTGTTTTGACACACATCACTATCCCAGGGAGAGAGTAGATGATGAATTTCTTGGCAGCAAGTTCATTAACTGGAGGCTCTGTATTATCAGCCTTCCACCAGCTTCTCTGTGCTCTGTTTCACTGGGCTCCAGGTACCAAAATTGTTCCCTTTCACTGTGATTTTTAAAAACCTCTCAAATTCAAATCCATTTGGTGATCACATGCAGTTTGCATGTGATTGAGAGGGTCAGGCTTTCAGCAGACTGAGAAAATCATGGGTCACATCATCTGGGAACTTAACAAATAAGAATAACAAGGAAAGTCAGTGGCAAACAATATTAATAATTCACCTGTCCATCACTGCAGCTCACAATTGGAGGAAGATCCTCTCTCGTCTTGATAGATAGGCAGGAGGAAAAGCCCTGTCTCAAATGATTAAAGGAGGCAGTATATAACAAGCTTTCCCCATGCTGAGAGTGCCAGGAAAGGGGCTGGTCAATGATATTTAAACACACATTATCCTTCCATCTTCCTGTCATTTTGTTCTGCAAGCTGTTCAGATTTGTCTGTGCCAGTAAGGCGGCTGTGAAAAGCAGCTGAGCAAACAAAGAGAAAAAATCAGTCTGAGAATAGGATTCAGATTTCAAAATCTGTCCCTGGATTGTTTTTCTGCCTATTTCCCTTCTTTTTCCCCTCTCCTCTCTTTCCAACCCAACATCCCATTAACTTTTAAATACACCAACACCCAAGCAGAAGAGAAGCAATGCAGCCAAGAGGAGGAAATTCTGCTGTGTGAAAGGATGCAGAGAATTTTAACATGAGGAGGAAAACACAGCCCCAAACTTTTAATATTTCCTCTCAAGACGGTGTCTGAAGCAGTGGTGGGATTCTTTATGTCTGTCTGTAGGACCTCTCTGCTTTACCCCTTCACCAGCAGGACCAGCCTGCTGAGCCCTTCTGGGCTGAGGCACAGAAAACAGCTGGCCACTGCTATTGCCCAGTGCTGAGGGACCACTGACTCCAGCTGCTGTGTGACACAGCACCTCTCAGATGTAAAGCTGAGGTCTCCCTATGCTCTCATTAGATGTTGCTTCCTTCTCTGCAGAGAGGACACTCAGACTGGTGGTGACTGCTGTGGTGTCCCTGGAGGGACCTGTCCCAGCCCTGCAGACCTTCCACCAAACCTGCAGAAGGATTATCAGAGGAGTTTCCCCTCTGAAGAGGTGAGGCAGGGACAAACCTGGGGCAGAAGCCTGTGGCAGGACAAGTCTACCTCCTCTCTCCCACAGATGGTTGGTGCACATGCAAGAGATAACTGGGGTGGGTCACAGGCCCAGCATGGGCTACCTCTGGTGCCAAAAGGGCTCAGAATCAACATCTTATCCTGGAAAGCCAATGTGAAAAGAGATGAAAGAAATATTCTTGACCAAAAGAATTATGGTTCTTATGTCTCTAAAAGCCCACACAATTATCACAGAGGCAGAAGTCTCTTATACACTTCTTTGGGAATGTGTGAGAAGATTTCTCCCTGGAGCAAAGCCCAATCCCAGGTCACTTCCCCAGGGATTGAGAGAGAGGATTTCTCGATGTGTGCTCCATCAAAGAATTGGATGGTAAAATCATTGAATCCTAAGTTATGCTATTTCTTAGCTAGCTGTAATTTTACGGTACCTTTAACTTCACATGTATTAATATTAGTATTCCCTTTTTGTCTTATCCCTGTGCAGTAATAGTCTGTTTAAGTCTTATATCTGTTAGTTTTGTGTCTATTAATAAATAACCCATATTATAATAGACCCAGTCAGCCATTTTTAAAGATCTTGCAAATCAGAGTGGATTTTGGGGTGCTGGCCACCTCAATACAGCTACTGCCTGCTGCCAGAGGCCTGGGCAATAGGCAAGGACTGATTTAAACCTACATCATGCCTTCATAACAAAGCCTAAGCTAAACAGCACTCACTTCAGGATTTATTCCAGCCTGCAATAATGCCTAGATTTTATTTGCAACGTGAGCAATCACAAAGGCACTTAAAACCAACATATAATATATTAGAAATGGCTAAACTTATTCTCCTTCCACTTGGACATAAGATGTGATCCACAGAAGGCAAAGGGGTTATTTATTCAGCTTTTCTCTTTAACAGATTTTAAGTTTTAACAACAGGTTGGCTATGAAAGAAAGGGTGGAGTTGACCCACCAGATAGATCTGGGTGGAAAAGCAGTCCTGGTCCTTAGAGTAAGAGATCAGCACAATTCTGCACAGCACTCATGAAATTTGACTAATCTCTTAATTTCTAACCTTTATTATTCTCGACCAGCCACTTCAGGTCTTTAAAAGGCCAAGGCTCTGCCTGTTCCAAGGATTAATTGATGCAGGCAGGAAAAATCAAATTTGGGAAAGAATTTAGTAATCTCTGTAGATTTCAAAAGTGTTAACCAACAATATTTGGGGGCTCACAGTACATTTTAATGCACTTCAAAGCTCAGACATATGTGAATTAAGTCATATTTATTTTGTCACTAAGAGAGAGAGATGTAATTTTGTTTGCAGATGAAAAGGCCTCTGAAAGAACAGAAATTATAATGGAATTTTTGAACCCCAAAAATGTCATGCTATTGGGAAGCAACTGCATGTATACAAATCCATCTTTAATCAAAAAAGTGCTTATGACTCCCTTGATTTTCAAAGAAGTATGTACTTAGAAACTTCTCTAAGGTGAAATGAAAGTGAATGAGGCAAAATCAGAGCTTCCTTCGAGGGTTTCTTTCAGGACCCCTTACTCTGTATGTTTGTATGGAGGCTCTTGACATTTGTAACAGCTGCTAACCATATCAGCTGCGGTTTAGGAAAGATTAGTGATAAGATACCTTCGTAATAGCAACCAGCAGCCCAAATTAGATCTGTGAGAATAAAATGATCTTTCAATTTCACAGTCACACTGAATGCATTGGTTTGGAAAAAAATCAATTCTTTTGAAAGCAGATTCAAAATTCTGGACTTCAGGAAGCTGCTTTGTTTAATGTGACTCTTCTGATCAGAAGAAAGAAAAATTCATTCGGCTGTCCTCAAAATAAATCCTAGAAAAGAAGAAAAAGTTACCTGTGTGGGTTGGATTATCAGTAAAATGAGATTTTTACCACATCAAGTTAGGCTAAAGTCTATTTTAGTTTATTAATAACCAGGTTTAATTCTCTTTAAAATTAGTGATTAGAGGGAGTCTTATTAGTTGAGCTTTGTGTTCAAAGTACACTGTAGCCATTAAGCTGTCTCTTTATTTTACATTTCAAAGATTTAAATAAGATACACAAACACAATCTATGTTATTTACTTTAATGGAGTAGCTTAATTGCTCCCCAAGCTTTTCTGTACACATTATAAATAATTTCAAGACACAAATAGAGAGCAAAAGGAGCAGGCACATAAATGACACCATAACCTTCCAATGACTCACACTGCCACTCCTCTGCATTGAGCACTTAACAGCACACATTAAAAGCACAGTGCCTCAGATATAAAAATGTTTAAGTCCAGGGCAGCCTACAGACTTATTTTCAAAAGGAAGAAAAAGATAGTCACCCCAGTTATGCAGCTGAGACCAAGAAGCTGTAAAATGAAATGTCTATTAGTCACGGTTTTATTGTTGTTACTCCCAAACCATGGATCTGGCAAGAAAGCCATGGCATGTAACTATTCCTGGATGCATCCGGAAAGATGATACAGACTACAGCTAGATATATGTGTATGGTGGTGGGAAAGGCTTCTCATTACTCCCTGCCGGGTGGAAATGAGTCTCTCCTGCTGGAGCTGAGGAGAGCATGCACATTGGAGGCTTTCAAGGAAAATCTGTAGGGAGTGAACCTTTGCTGCAGGGGCAGATGGAAGGTGGAGGAGTTCATGTCACTGCTCATTTTGGAGCCCTGATGCCCCAGAGGCTAACCAGGAATGTCACTTGGTTGCCTGGCAAGCAGATGCCCCTCTCAGGTCAGGATTTTCATGTGTTTGATGTCAATGCCTTTAGCCCATACTTCTCACAAGTTCCCTCAGGCCTCCCTTGATTTTGTTTCTCTGAGGAAATGGATTCATTTCATCTAAGGAAAAACGGATCCATGTTGAGTCTGAAACTGATGATAAATGTTAGCTCTTCGTAAATGCTGGGCTTGATCTCATGGAACAAGCTCAATTACTCAAGGAGAAGTTAAGACTTCTTTTTCCTGCACAGTCTGAGTAAAGCTACTTAGAAGAGGAGAAAAAGCATCCCCAAACAAAAGCACTGTCCTTAAAGGAATTATCTCCTGTTGAAAAATCAGCTAGATTTTTCTGGAACTGTAAGAGTATATATGTGTGTTTGTGTGTCCCTGTGTGTTGGGGAGGAAAGTCTAAAAATCTCAAGGCATCCTGCTTCAGCAGTTTTGACATTAAATAATTTGATTGCTCTATCAAGAAATCATTCTGCTGAATTTAATTTTCATAATAACATTTTACTTTGTATGATTAAAAAGGAGAAGGGAGGGTAGAGGCAGGTCAGTGAAGCTTGTTTGGATATATAATGTGGAGTTTCTGATGGAGATTTTTTTCAATTTTATTTCATAAAAGATTTTTTTTTAAATTCCTTTTTATCCACTGGGGATAGGAAAGCAGCAAATATGGAAACCTCAACATTGTCACACAAAGAGTGAGCTCACCTGAGAGCTGCAGAGAGTCATGATCTTTAACAATTTTTCCCAAGCTGGAATATGATAACCTGATTGACCCCAGGCTTAGGTGGGACTCTGGGTGGATTTAGTTCCCTGGCTCTGCTCTGTTTGCAGGAATCAGGTCTCTGCAGTCCTTGCAGCTGCCTGAAGGAAGCCTCTGAGCCAAGAAAGATGTCTTTTAAATCAGGGAGTTTTAAGTAATAGCCTATTATCAAATATTACTGGGATGAGAGTCAGAAAATGTAGATAGGCAGATGAAAAGACAGATCACTAGAACTACTTCAATATCTTTTTGAAATAACGAAAAGAAAGTGATACAGAACACATATATTACGAAAGGAAAGAATCAAATTTTCATCTCTTCTGAGAGGTAATGTGTTCAATCACGTGGCTGCTCTTTAGCCATGTTATTTTCACATTGAGCAGATAATGAAAAGCTCTTGTGTACCTAATCAAAACTTTGTCACTTAAAATTAAAAAGACTTGTTAATATGACAGTCATGGTAGAAAACTCAGTATCTGCAAGGCCTGATGGAAAACTGTGACCTACTAAACCTTCATTAATTTACTTTACTATCATTTGTTAACGTTTATTCATGCATACACACACACAAAACTTAAAAAAAGAAATAAAAGTCACAGTGACATGAAATTTGCTTGATTCTAATATGCTGCATTTTAGTACCTCCTCCACTCCTCTAATTTGCCACCAGGTTGTCCTCCTCAGGACTTGAAAGTACATTTCCAAGCAGCAGGAACTGCCTTTGATCAATGGAGTTTGTGTCACTTGACTGTATGGAAAAAGCCAGCAATTGACAGAATTTCCCTTCCACAACAGCAAATTCTAGTGCTTCTCTGCTGAGCTGAGTAAAAGTGCCATCTGCCTGCCTAATCCCAGAGTACGTTTTTATGTTTCTTGTGTTCTTTTATCATGCACACCTGATAAAAGCGGATTAATATTCTTCCAAATGGAAAAATGTAACTGGTCAATGTTGGGATCTCTACAGATTTAGATAGAAACCACCAGTAAGTTGCAGTTGGCATTCCAAAAAGAGTCTCAGAGGAAGCGTCAGAGAAAAACCTCCTCACTAAGGTCTTCATTAAATACATGCAGAAGATTTATAGTAAGTGGTAACTATGCCTTGTAGGATTAATTGTCCATGCTACAAAGACACTCTGTGGTCAATCTCAAACCACAGGGAAGTGATATCCATTCTTAAGAGGAGAAAGACATTTCTCATTCATAGATGGGATAAGAAAAAGAATCTTGTTGGGACAGGATTTAGATGGTGCTAAGGGCCTCAATTAAATAAAAATATAAAAGGAAAAAGAAGTCCTAATATTTGAGAACAACACCTCCCTGACTCCCACCTTCCAAAACCCCAAATCCAGGAACTTTACAAATACTTCATCTGATGTTAGCATGGATGATTCATACCTGAATTTGCTTTAGGAAGCACGTAGATGTAGCTGTTGCAATTCTCAGCTATCAATAGAGGTGGAATAATTTGCTACCCAGCAAACCATCCTACTTCACTAATGTCTATGCAAATACTCCAGATCAGCATTCCCATGATAGATTTATATTTCTTCTAAAGCTGGGACCCTGATCCCTATCGAAATCTTGACTTCCTAATCATTCACTGCCATTGCATTGAGTGTCATGTATTTTAAAACTATCGGTTATCCCTCTCTCTTTTACTGATTTTCTCCTTAAAATTTAAAAGGTATGTCTTTTCTGAACGACACCAGGATTGACACCTGGCACCTCTCTCCAGTGCATAACCTACATCGTAATGAAAATGTACAAAGCCATCACCTCACACTGAGGAAAAGAATATGTTAGGATGGACAAGAATCATTTCTTCCTTTGGCTCCCTGCTTGCACCTTTTCCCTTGAGTCATGAGATGTTGCACTTTATGAGCCTACGAGGTCAGCAATAGGGGAGTTCTTGAGCATTTCCCAGTAATAGAGATATAAAGAAGGAATAATCTTTAACTTACAGTAATAGGGTACTTTTTTTAAAGCCAGGATGTTATAACCATTTAATTTAGATAATAATGAGGCACTTACATAAGAACAGAGCTTGCCTGGTATAGATCATCTTGGAAAATTCTCTCTCTCACCCTCGAACTAACAGGTCATATTGGATGTCATTAATTCAGCAATTCTGCTAAGCAGCTCCAGGGCACTCTTGAACTTCAACCCAGAGCACAAGGGAGCAGAGGCAGGCTGCCAGCTAGTAATTCACTGAAAGGAAGAAAGAAGCAAAAAAGAAAAAGGAAAAAAAGGAAAGGAGGAAAAGAAAAAATGGCCTCACTAAGAAAATGATTTTCATCTAACTGAAGATGAGCTGCCCACATATGTTAAGAGTTATGGACATTAAGGAGAGAGAAGTGCTTTTAAAAATGAATTGTGCTGGAGAAATGCCTGTGGATTCCTCACCAACCAAATTAGTCTTGTCAGGCTGCAAGCTTGCAAACCAGTCCGAGGCAGAGGGTTGTGCTTCCTGGTGTGGAGCTCCATGCCCTTGCAAACACAGGATTTAACATCAGCAAGCAAAATGTTAACATTCATCCTCAAGTTTGACATCTTCAAGCAAGATTCTACAGAGCCAGCTCTGTCCTCCTTTGTGCCAGCAGGAATCCCAGAAACCCTCGAAATGCTGGATTCAGTGAGCTCTGGAAACTGGGTTGCCAAGTCGTTCTCAAAGACTCAGGACAGTTTGGCTTTCAAAAGTCCTGACAATTACATAGTTTTGTGAAAACTAGATGAGTGAAAAAGAACTATCCAAGTGAAGATCTGGGGAAGCGTTAGTCCTCCTTTCCCCAGAAAAATTTTTCACACTCATGGTAGTGCTGAATTTAACAAAATGGTGAATACAGGTGAATGTTCAAAGTAGGAAAGGGAGAAAATAAAGAACTTATGCTTAGTCACTAAGCCTTCTTAGCAAAGAATAGGTGTGGTAGGGGAATCATAATTGGGAAAAATAAAAGTGTCTACCACTTAGTGGTGAGGGTGGTAACAAAATCCAACATAGACATAGGTAACAAAGAACATTTTCACACTTCTATAATTGCTCTGTAAGGAGAATTTTTAAAGGGGGCTAGAAGTTCACTTCTGACCTGGCATTAATCTTCACCATAATTCTTCCACCTCATTAGTCAGTGCACAGGCTTAATCTTTTCTGACAGCAGCTTTACAGGGGGAAAGATTTAAACTACTGGAACAACAGATCACCTCAAAAAAACTTGTCCAAGTTCCTAAAGCCAAAGCATTCTCAAAACTAATATATGCCAGTTATGCTAATAGTTTTCCCAGTGTTTTATTTAATCAGCATGGATTGTTCAAACAGGCCTGGATTTATAACGAAGCCACTAAAATACAATTTACTAACAAAATAAATAAATAGAGGAATTAAACTCTCTGTGGAGAAGTAAAATTGTTAATCAGCATCCCTGTTAACAAAGAGTAGCCACCTGTACTCTTAACAGAAGGTGGTCTCTTGCTGAAGCAAGTCTGTCTTCTAAGTGCTTCCTGGATTTACAGAATAATACTGATTGGGAATAACAAAAACAAATACAGTCAGTGGGAACTCTAATAACACCTGAAATCTGTCATTACATGATTTATTTTCCTTCTCAACACAGGAGAGTTTTACCCCACATTTGTTTTAAATGCATTCTGTTGTGTCCCAGCTGTGACTTCTCTTTTGCAAATGCATCTTGTGGATTGTAATATTTGAACCATGGAAAGAGAAATTCTACATCCATGATCATTCCCTAGATCTTTACAGAATCAGAATCCAAGATGAATATGTGTTAAAGTGTACAAAAGAGGCAAACAAAAACACAAACACAACATGAGCATTTTGAAAATGAAATGGGAATGAGACTGACAAAAGCAGTAACACCAGTCCACCCACATTATTTATTTTTACCATAACTAAGTCCACTTTTGCTCATTTTGAAATTAAAGTCACTATATTTCCCATGATAAAGAATACCAGATCAAGCATCTCTCCCCAGAATAATGCAGATCAAAAATTATGCCAGATTGCATTGAGGCTCTTTAAAAACTCTTACAGCAGAGAAAAATAAAGTATCTCTGAATTATATTTGCTGTTTGAATCAATCACACTGACAAAACGCATCTACTGCTTTCATCAGAGAATATAATTCCCACAGTCCTACAGGCCACTGATGACAAATGTCACTAGCTGAATTTCCTCCACCTGTCAATTCCATTCATTCTATACTAATAAAGTCCTTTCTGCTGCAGTGACCACTGTGGTCCACAGATGGGATTTGACTTGGGATGAGCATATCAAAATTATGTCTGTGCTGATTGCCATTGTAACATAATCACTTTTCCCCACAAGTCAGCCTCAGAGGTGAATGTGCTCCCTGTAAAAGAAAAAAAAACTGGAGATGCTCTCAGGAAGATAGAAAAACTAAGAAAGGTGATCTTCTGGACCAACATATCAATCTCCAGGCTCTGACAGTTCTTTCCTACTGCATGAATTCAGCATGGATTTCATAAATACCAAGGTTGCATTTTCTCGTTATGTATAACCTCTTTCAAGGTCAGCAACATCAAGCTGATGCAGTCACTCCTTTGCTCTTCAGCCTCATGTGTGCTGTCATCATCTTGGTCAAGGCACAACTAAAGCTTCACTACTAAATGCTGCAAGTTATCCTGTGGATTCCCCACAAAGAACAGAGAGACCTGAAAGCAGCCCACAACCTGCACTGTACATCCATTCTCTTCTGGACGATTTAATACAGCTCAGGCTGTGTCTTGATTTAAAAAAACAAAAAAAGAAAATAAGAACCAGCTACAAATCTCTCAAAGAATTCCACAGAAGGTTAGGAAAAAAAGTACTCACTGCTGCCACAGGGCACAGGTGTGCTCTGTGTGTGAGGTATGATCTGGAAGTACTTATAATTTACAGATAAATTATCATGAGATTCCACTAAAGATTGTATATTCCCATAGTAGGATCTTGTAGGACCAGTACAAAGGGTACCAATGGGATGTGGATTGCTCTACTCAGCGTTTTACCTAAAACCTCTCAAGGCAATCCACAAACAAACACTTACACCCTACCTTTGAAGCAAGGCTGACCACCACTCCTCTCTGGCAGAGCTTTGGGGCCATGCAAGGATCACAGCCCTTTTCTGTCATCACACATCCTCATGCTCCTTTTCATAAAGCATGGACAGACCAAAACAAGTAAAAGAGTAAAATAAGTAATAGAGTAAAATCCAATACGATCCAGAATCAGGAGTCCCAAACTCAGTTCTTCCTAAGCAGAACTAATGAATGACAGGCTGGGAGGCTGTAATAAGAATAGTAAGATCATGGATAAAATGGGATTATGCTAATTCAAATCAATTTTAGTACAGGAGACTTCAGATATCCTGAAAAATTGTCAGGTTAAACACAGACATACCACTGCAATCTCTTCTGTTCAATTTATTTTTTTCCTCCTCTGCACTAGTGAAATCTGTGCAATGTAGTTTCCTACTTTGTTATTTGCAAGAGTTTTTGCATTATATGGCTGAGCCAAAGTGGCCTGAAGTGGCCACAATGTAATCAGCTCCTTTTGTTACCTGTATAAAACAGAGGTTTTTGTTTTCTGCTGTGTTTTTTTTGGTTTGTTTTTTTTTGGTTTGGTTTTGTTTTTTTTTTCCCCAAAGCAATAGTTCTTTGAGTTATGTGATTAAATATGTTAACCTTTCCCTCTTAAAAAAAAAACAAATAATCCACCGAATTTTTCTGAGGTTGCTTGACCTGTAGGAAAACTTAAACAGAAACAGTGCCAGCAGAAGGCTCATCCACTCTGTACCAGGCAGAGACAAATTAAAAGAGACTTTGAATCCATTGTTACATTGTAAAACTCATGATCTTTAAGCCCCTTTATGATAGAGGCTCCTCCATCATCTGGAAGGTGTGTGATTTGCAACGCCAAGGTGTTACAGCTGCAGTCCCAGCACTAATCCATATCCCTGCCCCTTTTAGGAGGCTCCTGACCTGCAGGTTGCCAGTAACAAATGCAAGGTGCATCGGGGAGCAGGTAATAGATGGGACTGTGCCTGTGGAAGGGAGCTCCTCGCTGTCCTGCTGTTCAGTCCCTGCACACCCACCTGTCTTTTTGCAACCTACTCGTGTGTAAAAGGTTAAACACATGCTATGAAAGGTGACAAACTTCCTGGGAACATCCTAGTGCTGACCTGTATCAAATAGAGACCCAGCCACATCAATTAGGTGCAACTGCTGCTACGATCTTCTAAGCTGATTGTTTCCAAGCCATATTCTCTCTGTCTTCTGTAACAGCTGCTGTACACAAACCATTCTACCAGATCTGGTGTTTTAGTTTTCGAATTACTTATTGGTTCATATACAAGGAAGGGGGTACGAGGGACAGGTAATTTAAGGCTAAAAATATCTCTTCCACTCATAAAAGACACAGATTCTTTTTTACTGGATAACAGAAGAATAAGTAGTGTGTTGTGATGTTCCTTTGACTGAGGCTTGAGAGAAGTATTGCAGTGAACCTCTACTTCAGAATGTCAGAACTCAAGGTATTTCAGCTAAATTAGGGACTTAGTTTTCAGAAAAGGCCTGTTATCTTGCTTCCAAGGCTCTTAAGAACACTAAGAAAATGCAGGTCAAAGAAAGCTCTCTTGGTTTTGAAATTTTTGGGTTTGTCATAAGACCTGTGCTGTGCTATTTTTTTTCCCCACCAGGAAATGCATTTCTTTCTGTGAGAACTGTAAATTTGCAGCTTTACTCCAAAACTGTATATCAAATCAGCAAATTTAGAGATGCAGTACTTACAATATACAAGAATGAAAAAACACCAGCACCACCAAAAAAAAGACTTTTAAGGAGAAATTCATTAGACATTCTTTAGCCACAGGAAACCAGCCCTACCTCCAGCACAGCCACATCCCTTAATGTTTACCATTAGTCTTTGGTCAAAGAGGTTCAAATCCTGGACAAACATTACAAAAATGAATGTTGTTTCATTTATTCGTGCAGTTGTATTTCTCAGCACAAATATTGAAAAATTCCCAAACCATCCCATAAACGTTTGTCATACCCTGGTAACACCCTTCAAGTCAACTTTTCACATCCAGTTTTATCAGAATAATACTTTCAGATCCATAGCCCTGCCTTACACAGGTAGCATAGCCAAGACATAATAAAAGCTTGTTGTGGTGGAAGTTACTGAATGCAACAACTGTTTTTTAACCAGTTAAGAGCCCTTTACCTCTGTGCAAATAAATAACATTTGGAGAATCAAAGTTACTGTTACCTCCTAAACAATTGAGTAAGCTCTGTTTTCCAGGCTCAAAGACTGTGTTCAGTATAAAAATCTACAGACAAAGAGGAGATCTTTGCCAAAGCATGAATGGCTGATTATGGGACGGGATAAAAATATGCAGCTCAGGTAACCTCTTGGAGGTAGCAACAGGCTGGAGGACAGAGAAAGAGCTGTGAGGAAGAACATCACAGGAAGAAGGAGGGATGCTTCAACTGGCACAGAGCTCATGAGTCACACAGGTGAGGATCTCTGCTCACAGAAATTGCCTACCCCTGTTTCTTTCCACATATACTGCATTCAGGTCAATTAAAAAAAGAAATATCTAAGGGATGTTTGGCTCAAACCATCAGTGCTTCCACATAAGAGAAATAGCCTTGCAAGCCCTAAATATTGGACAACTTGTAACAAAGGGAAATAATCTATTTTAAAAGAAAAATTATATAAAAATAAAAAGAAAGATCATTCATGCTATAACCTTATAAAACCTCTGTGGGTCAGTTCATACAGTAAAAGAGAACATAGCTTATTAATATGCTGAAATTTTTTTAATTTTCCCCAGCATGGAAAAAGCAATTTTGAGACCAGAACGCTCAAAGGCAACGCAGTGTTTTTCCATTTCTGCCCCCAACGCCCTCAGTTAAGGCAATTAAAATTAATTTCTAGCTAAGTTTTAACAAAGAAAATAGTCATTAAATAATTATCTGCAAGATACATTTTTGGGTTACTCGTAATTTTAAACTAAATCTATATAATGAATTAATTGTTAATTCATTAGCAATAAATGTGCCCTGTATTTTTATAAGGAAGTGCAAGTAAAATGTGAATAAGGTGAGTCAAGAACATTCATTATAGAGTACTTCATTCCATGGGATATGAGCTGGAAGATTAAAGCTGGGACAGGAAATCTCCTGATTTCTTGCCAGCCACTTTGAAAACCAGTCTGAGAACTGAACTTCGAAAATTGTCTTAAAAAACAGTGAGGAGACAGATCTACCCTTGTGGAGGTACTTTCTTAGGCTTAGTGATACGAAGCAGGTCTTTGAGCTCTGATGTCTCTCTGCAAAAAAAGGAACTCTATGACAAAAAAACAAAAAAAACCCCAATAAACCAAACCAGAAAGAACAAAACCACCCTAGAACCAGAACCGGAGAATCTTATGCATTAAAGAAGAGGTTTCCAGCTGATTTCTCCTATGACTCCCTGGATCTCTGCTTGTTTCTATTTCCTTTCCTGGGCTCCACGGCTTCACATTCCAGGGGACCAAGAGGCCCACTGAACATCAGAGAACTGGAGCAGGACAGGACAGAGAGGGACTCCCTTGTTTCAGCACTTCCTGGTGTTTTTAGTTTTCAGTTCTCTGCGTTCAGAGATAACTTTTGCCTTATTCATGAAGAGGAGAAGGAAGGATCATCCTCTTGGGCTTATTTGGTTGTGGAAAAGTGTGGCTCCATGAGGCACAAGTCTCATCTGGAGGTACTCCAGGGGCTCAATAGATTTTGTAAAGCCAGGAGGAGGGTTTCTAGAGTTCTCACAATACTGAGGGCAGAGTGCTAGGGAATGCTCACCGTTTTTCAGTGCTCTCATTCTTTGCCTCGTATGAAAGGACAAAATATGGCTATTATACTCTTGTACTAGAAGGAGGTAACAGCCCAGAGAGCAGTAATTCTGCTAAACTACCTTGTCTCTGAAAAATAATGTGTTTCATACTCTAACACTACATGAAAGGGATTTTCCAATTCAGCTATTAGGTATTCCTGGCCCTTTGAAACACTGGAAGTTGCTTAGCATAGCAAAAAATCTCAAGTAGCATGAGACTGCTGAGTCTCATGTGTTTAAGTAAAAGACACCACCACCACCACGGCTCTTAACCAAAACTCAGGTCTTGGGAGCCTGTCTAAAGAAGCTAATTTAAAGATGATGTTGATGATGAAAAAGATAAAATTAAATCTTATGTCCCAAACAGATTTACAGCTTAACTTTTCATACTGAGTGGGCTGTCAGCAAAGCCTACTCTTGAGGGAAACAAGTGGCAGCACTGAACTTAATATATACTCCCCTTTCTATAGGAAGTGTCCCTTAAACAGGGGAATGGCTGCACTGTTGAGAAGTCACTAAGCTCTGTGTTTCATTTGGAGGATTTCCATTGTAATGCCTGTTAAGCTGGGATTATCATTGCTGTTAGACTGTCAGAGAGCAAACAACAGGGAAATGAACTTCTGATCAGCATATATTACTTTTTCATCTCTGATTAATATTAATGAACAAGTAACTGCAGAGCTACTGCCATGCAAAATCCTGTAGCAGCATACTGCTGAAGACTAGGTGGGCCCAGGAAACAACACAGAGTTTCTCTTGTTGGACTGTCCTGATACTGATGTGCAAGTGTTGAGGGAGATAAACTTAGAAACATTAAAAAAAAAGAAAAAAAAAAAGAAAGAGTTACTCAATATGAAATTTGGGTTGTCTACCTTCTGATCAACATCTGCCAGATATCACATGGGATTCAAAATTGGATTTTATCCAAATAATTAAATTACATTTCTCCATCTGAACTTCCCCTGGCACTCTAAGCACCAGATCTGAGAGGTGTGGAAGACAGTGGGTTATCTGAGAAAGCAACTCTCAGAGTAGGCATGCTCAGAAAATAAGAATCTGTTATACTGAATAGCATATCTTGACCTCTTTGGAAGATTCAGACATGCAACTATCGAAAGCTCCATCTAAGTTCTGAATGGATAATTCCTGCAGCACAAGTACTCCTAAACACATCTTTGATTAGCTGAAAATGCAATTATTTTTATAATAAAGCTTTACAGACAGCTTGTAAGAATATCAATGACCTTATTCTTCCCCTTTCCTTCCCTATTTTAAAATCAGCTTCTGTTAGAGGAGCAGAAGATTTACTGGAGAAATAAGTGCTTCACTTGCATTTAAACCATGTAAAAGACAGATTGGCTGTGTTTTTAGACACTTGCATCAAAGTAATTACGGCACCATATAAAGTATTGGATTCATTAAGAGGCTCTAAAACAATTTTTATGTACTATTAAGTAAAAGGGAAAAGAATAAAGAATGGGAAACTATAAATGTTACTACTTGCTTTCTCTGTCAAGAAAACTCCTCCCAGCTTTTGTCAAGGAACAAAGACCTCTGACAAAGGGTAACATGAGGTGCACAATGAGAGTAAATAAAGCATAATACTGGGTCTCAAAAGGTTTATAGAGAGTGTCCATCTGGAGAGAGGGCTCCTATGTGGAGTAGGGCAGTTAGTCTATGTATCCCTGCAATTTATCCTGTATTGAGCTCAACAAAGGTAAAATTTTCTTTCTACCTGGTGCCTTCAAATTCCATTCTGTTTAGGGAGGTCAGAGTCTCATTCTGGGCATTTATTCAGTGCCCTACAGCAGTAGGACATTAGTTTTGCTTAGCTACAAAGATGACATGATTCTGCTTTTTGAAGACACAAATAGCAATATGAGAAAAGACACTTCAGAAGGTTCAAAATAGCCGCAGCACAAACAAGACAATGTTAGTAAAAAAGATGGTTGTCAAAGAAAATATCCAGGTAATGAAATTGCTAACCAAGAACACTATTTAGAGAGTGTCTCAGGGGTTCAGATGAGAGACTGTATTCTAAATTAGATTGGAACACAGCTGGAAACATTACAGAAGCAGCTTCAGCTGTGGGGTGATGTTTGCTAATGCCTGAATGAATACATCTGTCTGAGATGGTTACAAGAGCTACAGACTTACTCTGGAAATTCAGGCCCTAAAACCAAAAACAGTTTCCTGTGAAAAAAGTTGATGCAAAAGAGGGCTGTCTCTTTCCTTACTTATAACCTTCATCCTATAGCTTGTCAACTGGGAAAGAAAAAGAAACATCCAGGGACCAGCATGCCTTGAATGCTTTATTTCGTCTACTTTACACATTAATTTCCCAAGTGTTTCCTGATTCTTATTTGGTTAACACATTAGGGTATCTAATTCTTATTTGCTACGCAAATCGCTCATTTGCAGTCAAATTTCTATCAGTATTTGCTATCTTATTATCTTGGTTAACATCACTTTTGCACTTTACTATTAACTAGAGAGACATTCTGAAGAGCAGTGCAGTGTTATAAGTTGAGAATTCCATGGCTGTGTTTTTCTAACAAAGAAAATTGCTGTAGTGTCACTGGGTCATTCCAGTTATCAAATCCCAGCGTCCCAAAGGTTTATCAAGCAACCATCTCAGGCTTGCAGTTTCACTGCTCGCATTCCTGTCAGCTAATTAAACCTCAGAAGGACAAAACTGGAACCACAGCCACTGGACTAAAAGTCCTCTTCACCCCAAACTCAAAGCCACATTGACCCCACAGAGAGTGGCGAGGCTCTGTCTGGTGTCAGCTGCTCCACAGCTCGGGTGGGTGTGTGTTCTGTAGCTCCATGACAGTGCCAGTGTGGACCTTTCCAGAGATACCTTTTGTGAGTTTAATTCTCTTCAGGGCACTCCTTCTCCAAGGCCCAAAGATTAAAGCTCACATGTAGGAATCCCAGCTGATACCAGTAAGACTTTTTGGTCTCATCTCTGAGAACAATCCTGTGAGAAGTAGAAGTTCTACTCCTGACTCAAGAAAGAAGCCTAAAAGTGTAGACAGCTGTCTCCTTAATTAACAGTACAACATGAAATAATTCCTAAAGCAATATTATATCTGCACTCTTCACTGCCTTTTTCCCCACTGCAAGGCGACTTCACTTTTCTTCATACCCCCAGAACTCCAGCCTGTCATTTTCAGTGCATTTCCCTGAATGTTCCTAGGTAATTGTACCATCCTTTTGATTAGACTTAATACTGCTTTGACATCTGAGCAACTTATTCTACTTCTTATGCTACTTCTGTGATGCATGAAGATTTCACCTTCCCTCCCATTCATTGCCATTGCCTGACTGCAAGCTAAGGAGAATATATTGTAATGGGAGGAATGCAATGGAGAATGATCTGGGTAAAAATGAAAAGGTGAGTTATGGGAAGAGGCAGCAAAGCTATTGAACCACAGATGAGTTTGTGTAACCTACATTTTCAATAGTCTCTGACAAAAATTAGTTTGAGATCTCTGTGAACACAAAGTCACTAATTTTGAATTTACTAGGAATATGGGCTGTCAGACATAAAGCCATCTAAAAGAATCGATGTCCCAGATAGCCAAATGACAAGGAAGTTAAGAACCAACCTCATCAAACTTGGCTTTTAATTTTATCCCCCAGGCTTATCTTGGATAATTCAAAATTATACAGATGGGATTCCTAACCAATGAAATGTGCTTTTGAGCCCTGAAAGAATGGCTCTTCTAAAGAAGAAAAGATTTGAGAAGGGTGTGATGTTACATACATTGAACCAAATTTTTCCTGCAGCTATTAGATTTACAGCCAAGAGATACTGAAAATATGGCAGTCAGTTGCAAGATTTACAGTAAATTATCCATATTTTGAGTTAGGGACTTCTAGATACTTAATAGTAATTGCGAAAGTGTTATCTCTTGGTAAAATGCACATTAATCTTGCTCTTTCCCACTTTAAGAAGGATCATTCGCTGGTTATTATTCAACTCAGCGTTCCAGCAATTTTCAGTCCTATCTTCTCTCTTACCCTCAATTTCTGCTGATACCAGGAGAGGCTGCTTGGCAGCTGGGTGTTGCTCTCTGCTGGTTTTCTCAGGCATTAGGACAGTTCCCATAACCTGGGGCTGTGGAGTGTTTTTGCTACATTACCAGGCTTTCACAGTGCATGAAGTGGCTGGAAAGTGCAAAGCAGTGCAGAGGCTGGCTCTGACCTCCTCCAGGGATAACCTGCCTTTCTCCCCATGCCAGCCAACCCTGCAAGGCTCCCCCAGGCTCCTAGCTGTGTCTGCAGGAGCTCGCTGTAGCGCTGGCCCTGGGAGCTGGTGGGAAGATGGAATGAGAGCTGCAGGGAGCTGGAGGCAGCTGGAGAAGGGCCCTCCTTCTCTTGACTATTAATTCATTTTCCTTCTTGCTCAAAAAGTGGGTGTTACATGCTGATATCCCCATATACTTACTAATTAGTGTCCCATTAACCTTGAACTGCAGAGCTCCCAGCTGCCAGCTGCAGCTTGTGATATCTTGAGTATGTGTTTGATGAACTCTGGAGACATTTTCATCTGTTAAATATAGAAAAGCTGAACAGCTTCCCAGGACAGGCAATGCAGCACAGAATCCTGTGCTTGTCAAGGCCATGTCTGCTCTCCTCACTTCAAACTAATAGAGCTGCAAAGTTAGTGAAACTGTGCAATTCCATCTGGCTCAGACCCAGGCTAATTTCCCAGACAAATATCCATGTGACAGAAATTAGCTGCTACATTGGGCATTTAACCACTGCTTGCGCTGGTTTGATGACCAAGAGCATACCATAAACACTCTGCCAAAAGCCTGCCAGTTAGACTTTGGTGCAGTTAATGTCTTTGTTTCAATATGCATTATGCTGCCACTGTAAATAGGTAAGATCCCAGCAGATTTCTTCAGCACTAAGAAGAATTGAAGAACAAGCTCAATACTTCCATGGAAATTAAATGCAAAGGAAATACCACTCGCCATTTACACCAGATTTTAGAAGATCAAGGTGAATATGTATTTTCCAGGCATTTACTCAGTATTTAACATGTATTTAACCATTATATGTTAACATGCAACTATGCAGTTGCCAGTGAGGGTCTGGTAGAGCTACCTCGTACTCTGACTTTCTAGAAGACAAGAAATAGGAAGCCATGAGCAGATTCTGTGCTAATGCACTACTGAAAATATTAGGACATTAAACATGTACTTCACAATTACAAACAGTGGTTAGTGGCCAGCATATTAAGTCAAAGCACTGCTTTGATTTCAACTGCTCTAAAGAAAACAGTAGTCATCTATTATTGGAAGGATTTGAATGAAGATAATTAGGTGTCCTGACTGTTAACCTTAATGCCTCAGCATTTGTGTGAGGTAAACAGGCAAAGCAGAAAGACTTTTGATATTTTATTTTTCTGTTCTATTACTTTGGCTTTTTGTTAAATTTCTAGCTTCTCCAAAATAGGCCAGACTCTCTCTGAAATAAGAGTGCTTTGCTCCTGCCCATGGGAAGGGATTGTGATTCTTTTGTATACCATCCATTCAAAATACTGCTCTGTGCTAATGAACAGTCCTTTTAGAGTATTAGAAGTGCGAGGGGAAGGTTTTCTTCAAGAAAATATTAACTGTTTCATTTATATTAATATAGAAAATATAAAATAAAACCAGAGGCTATGACATGATGTGTAATTAATTGAATTAGGAGAGATGGCACAGGGGAAAAAATAATTATATTTCCACAGTAATTTTGTTTCCCATCCTGAGGTAGTTAGAGGAGAAAGTGTCCAGTAAAAAAGATTTTGCTAAATTATTAAAAGTGAAAAAAAGTACAGAACCAAAGTAATATGGATTAATGGAGACACTGAAATCAATATTTTATTACAGTTGCTAATGAAATATTTACCAGACTAATTAAAAAGATACAATCCTTACACTAACACCTAGGCTGACGTGCTTTTTCTTATATTTGTGTTTATATGAAAGCCGACTAAGTAAATTCATCTGTGACAACAAGATTCTCGTCTATGGATTACACTCGAGCCTTTTGTTTCCATGGTACCTTACTTGCACTTCTGGCTAATCTTACAGAGCATTCTGAGGGGATTGATCCAGCATCCACTGAAATGAATACGAAGCACAAACACTGGAGAGTATGAAAATCAATGCAAAGACTTTCATTAACGTCATGGTATTTTGGCCTGAACTCATCACTCTTTAACGACAGCTATGAAGAATTGCCATCAGGAATAGACTCTTAAATGCAGTGTTGACCATCTCAGTATGAAAACAAAAAAGCTGCTAAAGGCTGGCGAGAATAGAATGTTAGAAAACACCAGAAACAACCTGTTGAGAGGTGCAAGTAACTCCCAGTCTCAACACCCACTGCCCCGACAGTGACCAACAAGGGGAAGGCAGACAGAAAGGATATTTGATGCAGTAGAAAGTGCCTTCTGTCCTCCTCAGTTGGTTTAGGATTGTGGCACAAAAATATCTTTTTTCATGCTGTATTCACACACGTATTTGGTGCAGGTCACATATTTTAAACAGTTACACAAATATTTTAGACATATTAGCTAAAAAAAGAATAACTCAAGAGCATGCATGCTCTTCTGCTTGTATAAAGTTCCCATGAGTGAAATAAAACTAGTCTCAGAGAGAGTAAAAATACCCACAACTAATCAACTGGAGACGTTTCCAAGCATGAATTAGGATATTTTCTTTCCATAGAAAAAAAAAACATCAAATACTTTGCGTCAAACACAAGATCTTCAAGAGTTCAAGTTAATCTAGTGACTCGTTTTTCTAGCTAAAACTACAAATTTCTCTTTTTTCTTCAGGGACATAAAGTTTGAGTTCCTAATTCTATAAGACCGCTGACTGTCTGTCTTCACAACTCTTTCAGGAACACGGCAAGATCCAAGTAGGAGTGATTTGGCAATAAGGGTGAAATCTGGAAACATATCTCTAACAAGCTTTCAAAACTCAACCTAAAAGGATCTAATGCATCTGTTTGAAACTTCAGCAGAATGAATCAACCTCAGTGGGGAAAGCAGAAGTGAGATGGAAATGCAGGAAAAGCGCAACTTCCCTGCTATGGCTGCCTCCGGGAGCTGTTCCTGCGACAGGGGAGTTATTTATGGTGCCCATCTGCAGTCGCTCACAGGCACATCCGTCACAGGAGCAGGATCCAGCCTGGCACTCCCAGGAGAGTGTGATCCTCATTGCTTGTTTGAACCCCTTTGCTGTGTCCCATGGATACATGAGTCTGCACCGTTCGCGGCTGCCGTTCCAATCCCTTTCTTTTGTTCCGGATTTCAGCCGTGCACACATCTCAAACCTGTGACTTCGACTTGGCAGTGGGCTTTTGAGACATTTCAGAGAAAGGCTGAAGAAAGCAATTTCTTTTTAACATGTCTTCAGTTCTAAATAGTTAACTCAATTTCTAAAGAGAGCTCTCTGTAGTTCCCAAGAGAAAAGAATGTAAATATGAGAAATGCTTATAATAAAGTGTTCGCCTTGACCTATGGAAGGTCTCCTCTCTGTTCTTGTTATGCATTTCATTCTGGTGCTGAACACACACAGAAATACAGAGATGATGGCAGCTGCTAAACCTGCTGGAGGAAGCTACTTGATCTCTCTCTCAATCATCTTTTTATTAATATCTATCTATAAATAAAGCCTTCTGATCATCAATCCATGAACTCTGAGTCTTTATGGAAAGACCAGACCCTAACTAGGACCAACAATAGCCTCACCTTTCTACACAAACCCACTCAACATAGCACCATAAAAATACAGAGCAATTTTACTAGAGCAGAAAACAATACCACCAGAGGTCTCCTACATGACACCTCCTTCTTCTCAAAAGAATTTAATAGTCCTTAGATACAGGGAGATACCAACCTGCAAAGCTGATAAATACTCTACAGCAAACAATCTACTTTTTGACCTCATTAGAAAACACACCTTCCCTAGTACCAAAGTATTCTCTCTGCTCCTTCCCTTCCTATCCCTGTTTCTTTCTCACTATTGCTGTCAGAAGCTTAGCAGCATATTTGGAAAGAGGACTCTCCATGCTGCCATTAAAGTTTTCTTCAAAAAATTCTTCTCCTTATGGCTTTCAAACACACAGTCTGCAAGGGTGATCGCTACATAATTTTGTTTTGTTTTTTTACTGAAGAAAGGCAAAAGCAGAGCTTGGGTTAAACCCAGCAGGAAGCAGTACTTTGCACACCACTTTCCCTATTCCTTTTCCCTGCTAATTGCTCACTGATGCTGCTGTTAAGTCTTCTCCTTCACAGCTTATGCAATATACAGAAAGAATAAAAAAAAAAGTCTTCCTGCCTCAGTTCCACATTTATTTTCTCATCACTTTTCCTGTAATTCCCCTCTTTTGTCTCATCTTGAGATCAATAAACTTACCAATGTTGTATACCAAATGGACATAACAATACACTACATTTCTCCCCCATAATGCAAATATTACTTTTAGCATAGATAAAAAATCTCTCCCTTTCAAGACTCACAGTCCAGATGATGACATGCCTCCTGAAAACATTTCTAAATCCCAAAGCCAGTCGTTTTAAATATAACCATGGCTCTTCTCTCACATAAATAGTTCCCTGCAATAGGCTATATGTTGAAGATAAATTTAAAGAACATTAATTAAGAGGCAGGTATAAAGAAAGTGAAGAGACAACTGAAAAGACAAGTCCATCTACCACAGAGGTGCTTGGTTGGTACATTTCTCAGAGCTGATATTGCTGTAAGTCTTTACCAAAATTATGAACCTGGGGACACTCCCAACAGAGCACCAGCATCCTTTGGCAGGTACTGCACATAAAGAAAACTGTAGGAGCATAAGCTGTTATTTCTAAACAGCCAAATTCCCCTTCCAGGAGGCATCTGTAACAGAAGTGATGTACACATCTGCCCAGATGTGGTCCCTCCTGAGAAAGGCACCTGGATTACAAAAATTACTCCTTCTTTCCCTGGTGGACAGGTAGACAAAGGCAAAAGTACTCACCTGCCCTCTCCCCTTCTCCCTCTCGCTCTGCCAGACTTCTGCAAACAAGCCCTGCTTGCCTCCAAGACACCTGCAATCAAGAAAAATTTGGTGACTTTCTGGTATTTTCCTCATTAAATCTGGGGCCAAAATTGGCAACTGCAGAGACAGATAAATTGGGTTTTTTGGATACCCACAATATTACCTATATAATGAGATGTTAATTGGTTATAGAGACCTGCTTTAAAGGCAGCAATGAGTCTGCTATAACCACAGGAGCTGTACTTTTGCTAAGGAGGACAAAGCACCACCTCTGATGAAACCACACCTGGAAGCAATGAGGTAATAACACAATTTTAAAAATATCTTTTTTTTTTTAAAGCTTGTTTCATAACAGTAGTTGTCAATTTCTATATATCACCATTTCAAATACAAGTGTCTGTAACTTAATTAAAAGAATGAAAATGAAATCAAGATTTAATAACAAAGCCTTTGAAGTATGAGAAAATGAGGTGATTAAACCAAATCTTAAGCCTTGTCTTAGGCCAAACATTTTTTGTTTTTTCAAAAACTAAAAACATAGAAGGCATTAATTGTAATTATTTCTACTATATATATCTATTTATTTATTTATACATTCCTACTTAATAAAAATGGAACAAATAAAGTCTTCCAGTTATAACTAAATTATAATCCATTAGTGGCTGCCTGTGTTTAGCTGTAGAGGAAAATGAAGAGATGGATCTGTGTATTAAGACATACTTTCCAAAGCTGAACTTTGAGTTCCATTTTCCTGTGGCTTCTTTTCCCACTAGATGGCACTCTAGAAATATTCCTAAATTCTGGATTCCTTTCCATTGCCTTTTAGAAAGCGAACAAATTAGTGATTTCCCTCAAACCTTCTATTGTTTACTGCCTACTGAAAAAGGCAAGTGAATTATACAGAGCAGTACAGAAAATTAGCATTGTTAAATGTGTCACATATATCACTAATAAAGTTTCATTATTTATACTGTCAATTTGAAAAGCACTTATTTCCTAATCAATCAATTCACAACTAAGTAAACAGTCATATAGGCATACAACATGAATGCACAGCACTTCTAAATCAGATCTTCCTGAGATTAAGTGTATGCCGGTTGATATCAGGAGAAGAATAACAAAGAAGAATCCTCCTCAGTTTGCTCACTTCTCCCCACCTCCTCACTTGCCTACTTTTATTGAAGAAACAAAAACACATATGTGTGTTAGGATAGCTATTATTTTCTTATTCTATTTTTTTTTTTTTAATCAATGCTACACTTAACCCCAAAGGAGATCCTGAAGCACAAGTTATGACAGACATATTAAATAAATTGGAAAAATCGGGAGATGCATTTAAAATTAGCCCTTTTCTATTTGGAGATTGGGAATGCAGAAAAGAAAAAGAGATTTAAACAGTCACTTGAAGGGCTTTGTACCATCTAAATCCAGCTGCAGTCTCACAGACGTCCCTTTTGATGTTCACTAACGCTGGAGACGAGTTCTAGTAAACAGATGTCCTTGTCAGGGAAAATAAACAAACTAAAAACCATCAAATTTGGTGCTGTCTGGTAGCTGGAAGTAAACTGAAATCTTTGCTGGGTTGATGCAGGAATGGGCTGATGTGGCACTGGATACAGGATCCCTGACTTAGTCATAAATACAGGGACATTAGAATGGACTTGGTGATCCTTGTGGGTCCCTTCCAGCTCAGCATATTCTGTGTTCCTGTGTCATTCTGTGATGTCTCCTTGGCTGTGGAGGACCTGGGCATTTGCTATGCCCAAAGTGAAAAGTGCCATGGCCTTTTCCCAGTTTTCCCTCCTGTTCCCATGACATTTGCAGGTATTTCTTGAACATTTAGGTTACATTTTTGCCTCTGGAAGAGACAGACTCCAGCCATGGCTGCCAGCTAGGAACTGTTCTGCTCTTACAGTTTGCTGCTCATTTGTGGTAATTTTAGGTGACTATCCCAGAGTTCGTAAACCACAGGAGTTTGTAAGCACAGGAATCTGTGTATAACACCAGTGACACAGGAAGGGTTTTGGGCTAGCAAAAGGGAAGATGTGCTGCAGATGCAGCCACAATACCTGTTACTGAGATTTGGGCATCCTATTTGAATTTACCTGCTGAGACAGAGTCACACAAACCCTCCATGGAGGTGGAGAAAGCCTGGATGACTGACCTGGCTTACTTAGAAGGCAGGGTCAAAATTTCCCAATTGCTTAGGTCAAACTTAGCTCAAAACTCAAGCACTTCTTGCAGACAGAAAGTGTAGGGCAAGCCTCGTTGATCCAAGTACATCTAAAAGTGCATGAAAATACAGACCTCAAAATCTCCTGCAGACAAGGAGTTAAGGGAAATGAAACATATGAGCCTTCAAGAAAGCTGAATTCCAGCCCTGGTGGTGTCCCTGGCAGCATAAGGGCTCCCAGACATCACTCCCCATTGTCACCAGACAAAATCTGCATCTTCATGTAGACAGCATTGACTCCACACATTGCTGGTGGTTTGCAGGGAGAGGGGATTTCTCTGTTCCTAAGAGGATCACAGGACACAAACTCAAATGTAAACATCTCAGTCCCTGGGGTGGTTTTCATTACCCGTGTTGCTGGCTATCAGCCAACACGCTTTTGTTCACCACTTCAGCTGCTTAGAGAAAGGCAAGTGGGGATAGACGTGCTGTGAAGAGCCCTTCCCTGGCTCTACTTCTCTCCTTGTTCTTAGCAGTGAACTTCTTGGGTCTGCTGGCATTTTCTGCTTCAGAAAGGCTGAGCAGCCTTGTGTCAGAGCACGGACTGAACTGAGGATGGTGGGCAAGTGGCTCTCAACACAGGCTCCATGCTTGGCCATCTGCAAACACAGTCACCAATGCCCTCTTATAATGAGGGAGATTTCATCAAGCAGGAGAAGTTTTGGTGACTTTAGCCTCAGAAAGAGAATATGATGGTTTGTCTTTACAGCAGTGTGGCTATATCAATAATCTGTGGAATGAGAGGCTTAGGGTGGATGAAAAGTGCATTACCTCACATACATATGCTGGAAAGTGCTGGCAACACGCTGCAGTTTTGAACAAATAAATGAATTTACTAGGGGGAAGAGAGAGATTGCTGATAAAACAGAAAAAAATACTATACTCAGCTGGTGATTTTAGTCTGAGTGCTAATATTTTATACAACAAAATATTGAATTTGGGAAGAGGCTTTTTCATTCATTTGGCTTTTTAACTTTCCAAAGTGCTTTTATTGACTGATTTTTGTTTGTGGCAGCTAATATTACTGTCACTGTAACAATATTTTTTCCTTATTTAGGTCTCCTAATGCCGTTTGCCATCTGAAGTCATTTACCTTTCATTTTTTAAAATAAAGCTACTTTTTAAAAACTCAGAGACTATTCACATGGTTTGAGCCTCCATTTGCTCAGACAAAACTGAAGTGCCAAAACTTCAAGAACTGCTGCATTTTCTGAGACCCAAGGTCCATTTTCTGTTAATTTTCATTGCAGCAATATTAATTGACAAGACATCTGGACTATGAAAGTAAGAGATGTACCCTCTTCCTTCCTTGTCAACCTTCCCTCCAAATTCATATTATTTGTCCTGGAAACAACATTCAACTGCTAGGAGAAAATATATACATGAACAGAATTTCTTCAGTTTCGGATCTAGTTTTATATAACCCCAGTATAGCATGTCCAGATGCTCTTAATCACCAAGTCATGGAGATGCCAATCCCATAGTGGGTGTACAATAGGAGATACTCCAGCAACACCACTTTTCTCCCATTTAAAACTCATTTAATTCATCATTATACTTTCTCTAAAGCTGCAGGCATCTTCCTGAGTTGGAGTACTGCCATTCCAGCAGAACACAGAGGAGCAAATACATTTTGAACTATATTTGCTGAAGGCAAGGCTGCAAGTTGCAGCTAAAGCAGCCATCAGCTCTGAGCTCCAGCCTTTGGATGGGAGGCAAGGAGGAATTGCTTCTGCAGAACTCAACGGATTCAGTGTGAAAGTAAAACAAAAATAGCTCCCAGGCCTATGAAAAAATCATCCTTTCTGTCTCTGGTGGAGTAGAGATGCCTTTCATCCTTTCCTGCAAAAGCCAAGCAAACCACCCACCACCGAACCTGGGGAATGCCAGGTGATATTCCACTCATGGACATGAATGTTTATTTGGCTGAGGCTGCAATGGCTTTCCACCTTCCAGTGAGGTGAAGTGTTGTACTTTGGCTTCCAGTGAAAATACAGTGATCAACTTAATAACTTAGTTTGTCAATTTGATCACAAGGCCTCAAGCAGGTTGCAGAAGTCCTTGTGGCTGCAAAAGTGGCAGCTAGAGCCCAGGTGTGCAGTGTGACCCAGCACTTGGAGAGAGGTTGCAAACCAGATGGTCAGACAGGAGACAAAGGGGAGCAAAAACCAACAAGATAGGAGGACAACCGAGATGCTTTCTCACCTTAGCTGCGAATCAATTTGATGGTGCAGAATGTCAAAACAGAGAGTCCAAAGGTGAGCTCTGTGAGCACGGGTGAGACAGTCACAGAGTCCAAGCCCCAGCTGATACAGATGTACTTTTATACCACATAAACATGCACTGACACCTTGGTGCTGCACAAGGTAATTGCTTTTAATTATTGGCTTGCTCCCATCAGCACCAGTCCATACAGGCTGAGGTTGTGGGGCTTTGGAAAGCCTCTCTTCTTGTTGATCAAATGGATGTGCCACAAATCCTCCCTTTTGTGTCTCTTTATCTTGATAGCAGCCCAAGGGTATCTGAGCATTTTCTATCATCCTTGAACTTTGTCAAGAGTCTGACGAACTCTCATTATTTTTGAAGCTTAGAAAACATACTAATTCTTTTTTGTTTGTTTGTTTGTTTAATGAGAAAATATTTTGCTCCTTCCATATTGCTCCCCTAATGTTATCAGAAACAGTCTTTCCTCTGTTTCAAGCTGTATCAGCATCAGTAAGATGTATGGATATTCATGGAGAGGTCTTAGTGATATCCATCAGTCCCTGTCTCCCAATCCCATCTGTCGTGTACAAGGGAAATGGTTTAGCTTATTGCCTATTCCCTAAATGGCCAGCTGTGATATGGCCACAATCTACAAATGTTCTGAGAATGGGAATGGTTAGGACAGCCTCAGACTTGAACTCTGCCCATGATGGCTGTAGCAGTGCTGATTGTCCAGGAGGAGAAACAGCCTCCCTCTTTTTCCATGCCCATTCACATGCGGGGAAACGAGCGAGCACTGATTGCCTGGGCAATTGTGAATCAGCCCAGGTGTTGGTGGTGTCCCTCTGTGTGCTGCACTGATTGTTCCAGAGATTCTGGTGTGCTAAACATTTGGGCAGTAGTATGAAGGCCAGGACAGGGTAGGTGATATTTTGTGCAGGTTATAACAGGCAGAGACTGGCTGCTGTGGGAAGGTATCATGGGAACCTTCTAACAGAGTCATTGATCTGCCTGAGGGAGGGGAGTTTGCTAATTCTCTAATGTAGTAGAACTAATGATAGATGCTGATGTGGTCTGATTTCATCCCAGTGATTTATAGTTGAACCTAGCAGCTAAAATTAACAGCCACCTTAGCAGGAAGTTTTAACCCAATTGGCAATTTGGCTCCAAGAGTCTCAAATCTGAGCACAAAAGGATCAAGATAAGAGACAGAATTCTGAGTAAAGTGGTCATCAAAGAACTCATGATGAGTTTTTCTGAAATAACAACATTTCCAGCGTTATGGGTTCTCAGTCCAAGGTCTATAATTCCTAAGATGTCTGCAAAGTTTGAACCTGGGGTTTGGGCTCTCCCACATCTCCTACATTTGTACCTACATAATTTTGGGTTGAAACAGTCTAAAACAGAAGAGTAAAATATTAGGTAACTTTTTGCCAGGCAGATAAATGTCCTAGCACACGATTTCTGAAATAGTTTTCTGATTAGAGAGGTTAAAAACTAAAATTCAACTAATCTCAACACATTTTCTACTTTGCCCAAAATTTCTAGTCTTACCTTGGGCATATTAGTCATCCTGTTTAGACAAGTTGCTACAACTTACAGTATAAGACAGAAAGTTCTATCACCATTTAAATAATAAAAGTATTCACCTTTCGTCTTGAAAAAAAACCAGAATTATTTTTATAGAAGCACTGAAAAAAAAGTAAAAACATTTCATTTTTACAATTTCCAAAATATTTTTTCATGCTATAGAAAACAACCTCACTGTGTAAAATGCTTAAACAATCACACACATTTGTATTTCTGTACATGCACAACATAAATTTGACACAAAAATCCAATATTCCCTTTTTAACTAAATAATAATTTTTCAAGTTTTCATGGGTGAAAATTTTATTTCACAGAACACTTTTTCCTAAAATCTCTATTCTCTCAAGATCAAAATATTATTTTAAAAGTACAAGTCTTCCCTTGTGTTACAAAATACATTTCTCACCTTCTTTTAGCAACAGATGTATTTGGTCGGGAAAAATTCTCTTGCTCCATTGAGGTGCTCACTGCTGACAAATGTAAGAAAGTTGGAGTCTCCACAGTTTCCTTTCTTGTTGGAAATAATGAGTAGCCCAGTTCACATCTTAAGAATTCAGTATTTCTGGAGAGATGACAGGGATTTACTTACCTAACTCAATAATTGACATCACCACCATCCCAGAAAAACAACACCACCAAGCATTCAAATTAATTATTTCACTAAGCAAAGATTGTCAGCACAAGTTCAGGGCCCTCAACAAAACACCGACCTTTAAATTAATGTAGGAGGGGAAGCAATGCCTGGGCTAATAATCCCAAACATCTTTTCTCTGCTTGTGCATCAGCAGTGGGTAATTGCAGGTGCACTGGCAGCAGACAGACTTGCACGAGGCTCTCTGAGGCAGGAAGAGTCCTGCTGGCTTGTGGATTCCCAAACTGCCATGAGCCAAGGAGAAGAGCCATGAAGAGGACCAGACTAAACACATACAAAGAGAATGCTGGTAAAGATGAGGGAGAGCAGACTACAGCAGCACCTAACAGATACCTGGCAGACACAACGGGCAGCCTAAATGAGAAAAAGAAAGAATGAGGAGCATTTATCTCCATAATGAATTTACATTCACATGATAAAGACAGTTCATAGATTAACAAAAATCTAAGGAGATTGTAATTTTTTGATGTTATTGCCACCCAGCAAAAGTAAAGATCCAGTGATATCTATGCACCCTTCTCCCAGTTGCATCAATGGGCTTATCTCTCTCAAGAAGAATGTTAGTATTGAATTCTGTCTGTAGTTCTGAGCCTGGTGCTCTACCCTTAGTAGGTGTTGTGTAAAAAGAAGATGGAATCCATATGGCCATAGGAACTTAAATGAGCAGGTTAATCAAAGCTCCCTTTAGACCCTGGGGATAGAGGCACCAAAGCAGCCAGCAAACAACTCAAACTCCTACTCTGAATATGGTTCTGGAGGTACCTCTCAATCTACAAGGAGAAATGCATTTTCATCAGATGACCAAAGCTGGGCTGTCTGAATGACTCCTCCTTCAGAGAGATTTTATTGTTCCTGGTTTGTCTTTCATATGAAAGTATAGGAGGGCATGCCCAGTCACTGCAGCTTTTTTCTCTCCTCCATTGAATATCTGTTTATTCAGAGAGTGAGAACACTTGCAGTACAACAGGCCTGGAATAGCCAAAAGTGTAAGAAATGTGGTACAGTGGCATAGCAGGAAATAAAACTTGATGCTCCTACAAAGCTGTGAGAAGAATCACTAGTGTGTTTCTACTGAGCTGTATCCCTTTTCAAAATACTCTTCTCATCCTGGAGCTGAGAGAAACATTTCCAGACAAAAGTTGTCAAAACATACCCAGATTTGTTATAGGTTTAATTAATCAACATTTTCTTAGTGTGTTTTTATCTGAAAACTTCCTGCCCAGCTACAGGAGCTCTAAGCCCCACTAAGGGAGTCTATATACAGCACTTCATTTACTGAGGATAGTTATCCATTTATAGTCCACTTAACTACAACATCAGTCCTCAGGCTTTCATTTGCATTCAGCAAAGGCTTTTCTTTACTATCTGTCAACACACAAGGGACAACAGTAGCATATACAAACTGGTTACCATTATCCTGTTAGGGAAATGAGACAATTGATATTTTTAATCCAGTAAATCATGAACTCTATTGCGTGTATGCCTGAGCATAGAAGGGGAAATTTGATTTGAATGGAATCTCAGAAAAAAATAGGTATATGTGGAAGATAGGTTTGTCTCCATATCAAGAGCCTGTTCTTTGGAGGCCATGCAGAGGGAATCAGGCAGTGATATAAATATCCTCTTACATTTTAAAAGGCTGAACCACACAGCGAACCTTGTGGAGCTAAACTACTATTTAGATACTTATAAAACCTTTGTCTTTTATTTTGTTCTACTAAATTTAGTAACTGTTTAAATAGTAATTGCATTAAGTGAAATGAATGCCCTTTTATTTTTTTTTTTCCTTAAATTGCCTGGTACTAAAAGTAATTTGCAGATGTCATATTGCTACACCTTACCCCTATCAAAGGAGGAATAAGTAAACATGGAACTCCCCAAACCAGGATCAAATACACCCAACAGCAGAGAGTCAGACTCTCAGAACACTCACTGTCCTGACTGGGGACAGACACCTTGTTTGGCAATCTGAGAGGAAAGGCAGCTCTCAGAAGAAAAACACTAAGCAGGTCACCTTGGCATGCAATGAGTCAGGAGCAGAATGCCTGAAATACAGGCTTAAGTTTGTAATTGTGACAGTTTTAAAATAAAGTAGTTTTAAATGTTGGGAAAAACCTTGAAGGACTCTGGCTACAGCCACCTCAGTGCATTACACCGATTTTCAAAAAATACTCTCTGCAAAGGTTTCCTCTGTTCTGGCTGTAGAGCCACACTGCTAAATAGACTTCCACTTAGTGTCATTTTACTGAAAATTGGGAATGTCCACTTCCATTCTCACTTAGCCACTAACTCAACTAGAAGCAATCAAGTGGCCTGAGCTTTCCCCTGGTCCATATTGATTTTTAAGGACTTTCTTTCTGGGTTTGTCTGCCTTCAGTTGTCTGAAAGTGTGCTTTCACACGCTGAGATGTTTTACCATATATGTAAAAAACCACCTAAAAATGAAGATAATTAGTCATTCAAATAAAAAATGCCAGGGTTGGTGGGACAGGATTGTATTTCTTCATTTAAAGAACATGAATTCATCACAGTTCCAGAGACAGTCTCCAGAGGAACATGTCTTGGCACACTTTGCTTGTGATGGCCATTTTTCCCAGCTGGATTGTGTTTATAAATTCACCTACTTGCACACCTTATTGTCCAGTCACCCACACCTGCACACATCTATTTCCATGTCAAGCATAACACACACTGCAGATCCCCGAATTACCAAGCTACAGAGAGTCTGATGTATAGAGATTGCCCCTCTCCTCAGGGCCAGAGTTGAGACAAAACTAATAGAAAACCCAATTAATTGAGTAGACCTTCTGCATTCACTGGGATTCAGGCGAGGAAATTAAAGAGAAAAAATAGTTAAGCAGCTCAAAATGGCACATTCCTCTCATTGGTGCCATAGGGTGTAATCATAAAGTAAACAAAACACAAACCAAACCAACCAAACAGAAAAGTAAATTTGCAATTAAAAGCAATGGCTAAAACTTAATGCAATTAATAATCTGAGTTTGCTTTGATTACAGGGAACAGGTTCATTCTGCACTGCCTCAAGCTTTCATCTGCTAAAGGTCACTGACTGCCCATAATGGCCAGGGTAGGGAAATGAGTCAGTCTGTTGGAAAACACTATTAATAGCAGTAGTGCTTGGAAACAGATATTATAGCAGCACACAGGTAGGCAAGGGGAAGAGGGGAAAAGCAGCTGCAAAAGTTGACGTGTACATGCTGCTTGCTTATTCTTAAAACTGGCCTTTCCTCAGGTCCCAAAAGCTCTCAGTCCACAAACCCTAGAAAAGGCAGTCTCAAGAACACACAGAGAAATCTGTATTCCAAATTAACTTTAGAAGGATCCAAAACTGGAAAAATACTTGCATTGGAAACAAATGAACTTTGGACTTTTACCTACAGGTAAATCAGTCACTGTTTTTATAGCTCAAGACACCAAGTTAGACAAGGTCCTGCAGTGCGGGATGAGGAAAAAATGCTTTAATTACAGCCCTTCCATTTCACCTTTTGAATATTTCACTTATGCACTGAGAGAATGAATTTTACACAAGATAATTATGAATTGATACAAATTACTCCTCATAAATATGAATGATGATCTGTTTTCTGAAGGCAATGAAAGATACAAAAGCAATCAAAAGACATGGGTTTTAAATTTTTTTTAAACTTAAGAAGCCTTGCATTTTGTGTTTACAAATGTGCCTCAACTGAATATTTCTTGTACTTGGTGAAATTTATATGGCATGTCAGATCTTTGTTTCTGAGAAAGGCTTTCCCAGTGGAAGGGCCTTGTGGTGTGTTTGTATTTCTAAGCCTTGTTTCAGCTGAGTAACAAGAAGCACTTTTCCCCAGATAGTTAATTTGCCTAGCCATAACTATGCAGCCTCTGAAAGGAAAGAGATACAATAATATGGACAAACCCTTAGCTCCCTTACAGGCGAATCATCCGTGAACAAGGGGTTACTATGTTCTTTTTAATCTATAGAGCAGAGTGGCCACTGGTCCTACTCACCGCAGAGAAGTAGAAATTTTCTGATCCTCTGGGAACTTGGCACTAATATGATGTAGCTCTCAGGAATTAACAGTTTCTGAGGTTCTTTTTCTTCTTCTATTTTTTTTTCCCAAAAAAGGGAAGAAGATAATCTCCAGGCTAAGTGTGCTGAAAAAAACTATCTTTAGAACTCTGCAGAGATGGTCTTCAAAGACCTTCATCTCCACTGAAGTATCACGGGAATTGTGAAGGACCAAACAAGCACAAAATTGATAAAGCTGAACTATCTAAGTTGGAAATACACTGGGAGATTTGCTGAGAGCAAGAAAACAGCACAGAAAGGCAAAGAGAGAGAAGGAGATGTGCAAAGAGAGAGAAACAGCATTATTTTTCCTTAGCTAGAAAAAATCACTTCACGTTCAAACATGTCCTAAACTCTAAGGAATCTGCTCACAGGATGTAATAAATTTGCATTTTTCCACTTACCATGTCAGATAAGAAGTTGATTTTGGTACTAATTGATAATTTCGTTTTCACTGGCACACTTTTAAAATGGTTGCCCCAACCTTTTGTTCCTGAGCACTATCTTGAAGATTTGAAATAACCAGTGGTAGAAATTAATTGAATAATTGAACACAGCCTGGTTCTGCTTGTTTCCTCTTTCCTCTGTCAACCCTGATTTCTAACAGAGGTCCAAAAACTTCATGTCCACTCTGGCCTTCAGTCCAACACTTCCTTCTACAGAAAATGTTCACACCTCCCTGTTTCCTTCTCCAGGATTTGAGCAGGTGATATTTTCCAGTCACAGATGTCTTCTGATAGGAAGCTGTGTTTTTGGAGGAAAGAATATTTCAGGAGGACTGCCCAGTTTTTATGGGGAACTTTATTATTTAAAAAGAAAGCACACACAATCATCTCCATATATTTGAGATGTGAGACTACTCCACTCTTCCCTGAAAATGGGAAACATGCTTCCTCTTGGGTACAGTGCTGCCATGAATCATGGGAATTAGGGTTCAATTCTATAGAGCTCTGTACTGCTTTATAGGCCAACATCTAAAGCCAGACCATGCTCTGGAAATCCATCTTTTTACTAAACCAGAGATAAACACATTAAAAAAATATACAACTACAAAGAAAATAAAGGAAATTAAAGCTTTAAAGAGGCTTAATATTTTTTAAAAAAAAAAAGTCACTCTAGCATGAAGCTTTATCTTAAATAAACAGAAACATAAAATGTATGGATCAGTAGCTAATCCTTCTCAACTGCTTCTATCCAGCATCTTAATTACGGCATAAGGTTGCATTATACACGGGCGTGCAAAATGACCCCAATTCCCCTTCATGCAGCATCTGCCACATGACATTATCCAGCTTTCCCATCACATTGCCTGCAAAGAGCCTTGGCCTCCCTTTGTGGCACCACCCGGGTGCTGAGCCATAGCTGCTGGAGCATCCCAGTGGGTTGTTGGTTCTCTGCTCGGTTCAGCCTCTGCCGCCATGGCCAGACCAGCCCCTGTGGCACTCTGAGCCACCAGAGCCACCACGGCTTCCCCATGGCCTCCTAAGGCACCTTCCACCTGCAGTGGGACTGCTGCAGGTGCCTTCAGGGCACGTAGGGAACTGTCCGTGGTGCCCCTCCTGGGAAGCAAGTCTGCAGAGCTCTGAACACCCTGCTTACCTCTAAAACTGCCTGCTTGGAAATCACACGCTCAGCAAAGACAGCTGGCAGCCAAGCCCTTGTAATTCACTTATCCTGGGAAGAAGAGCTCGTCATATCAATCAATTATTCCTAGGTCTATTGCTTGGTTTACTAGACTCCTCGGATTACATCTGCGTGTTTTCATATTATATATATATATATATATATAATATTGCAAGATTCACCTTTAAAAAGAACAAAAATAAAGGTTGAATTCTGGAATGGCTGTGTCACTGAGATAGCATGACATTATAACCCTAAAATGTAAAATAATAATGTGACTGGAAGATATAGCTCACTAAGCTCAAATGCTCTGTATATCTGTTGGCTTTAGTAGTAAGAGTAGTATTTTAAAATCTGTCAGAATAAATTTAGGAATTATATTTATATAACAGATTTGCCTGATTACAACACACAGATAATGTAGGCAGGCATATCTCTAAAAATGTGCTAAAAGACATAAAGGAGATTTGCAGGCCAGACAAAAAGACTAAGAAAAAGAAGTCAAAAATTAACACTGGCAGTGAAAAACTATAACCGTGTTAGAATGAACATGTTCATGCAGAGATCTGGAGTTTCAAGGCAGAAACAAATTAAAAAAGCTTCATATAAGACCATAATTTCCTTTTAAGTTGTTTGATGCTACATATACAAACACACACTCATTTGGGTTAAGCATGCACAAATCCCTTGACTTTAACAGCTATATTTCAAATGTTCATTCTACTGGATTCCCCTTTCAGAATTCTAATTTACACATCTGAAAACTTTGGTTAAGTGTGGTATTTCAGGACTTAATCAGTATTTGGGAAAAAAAGAAAAGATCTATCAAAATTCTGCATGCCAGTGAACTCTGATTGATCAAGATTTTAAAGAAACCAAGGTACAGAGGTGTTCCTGAGCCCTGTATGAAAGCAGAGATAGTTATTGATAACCCATAAACCTGATTTGATGCACTGAGTCCTGGGATATACCAAATCTCCTTTTTCCAAATGAGACCACAACATTCTCTTTTCACCACTGTTAACCAGCCTAATATATTCCCTCAGTAATTATTTATTTACTTTTACTAATTGCATCTTCCCTCCTTATACAATCAAAATCTGTTTAGAGCTGCAGTAATGAGGGCTTTGGAGAAGCAAAGAATCACAGAGTAAAGTTGGGAAATACCATAATTCTTCGCCAGCCCTTGGCATTCAAATTTCATCACATCTCCAAAAGTTCATTATAATAGAAATTGGACTTGATTGGCTGAGTGGGCAGTAAGACAGAGTCAACATTTGTGAGGGAAAGCACAGAATTTTCAAAACTGATCATCAAGCAGCCCCAGCAATTGAGTTTATAAATCAGGGACTTGCTTCATAAGACAGAGAAAAGATTGATGCTGTTGAAGAAGTGCTGCAATTAATAGAATTAATGAAATCAGGGAGCCACACCTGCTCCACATGATGGACTCAGTCCTTGGGCTCTGTCTCCAGCATGAAAAGGTGCATTTAGCAACTGAAGGGTTTAACACGGAACGAGCACGGTAAGTTATGTGCATCTAACAAGCTCCTTCGAAGCCTTGTGAGAAGCGCAGCATGGTTGAGAGATCATGGCAGTTAATTATTTCCCTGCCTTGGAAGAAGAGAGCCACACATCCCTGGAGGGAGTCCTTGCATTTCAACAAAAGCCTTTCCTCCAGGGAGGGAAGTTTTACAAGGAGAAGTTGTTTTGTGTAGCAGGATGATCAGAGCCGCCGCTGCCTTTGAAGGCACAGTCAGGTCTGGCAAGGCATTATGGTACAAATCCTCTTTCTGCCACCTGGTAAAAGTTGTTTTTAGAAATATCCAAACCCAGAGCTATAAAAGATGTAAGGTGCAGTCTTTGATAAAGGATGTGTCACGTGCAGGGCCACCTCAAGCCGTAGGACGACACTGAGGCTGATAGAAGCAGCCTTTGCTTTGCTGCCTCCTGCTCACCTCTGGAAAGGCAGAAAAACTGCCCTGCAAACAGGAAGATTTAGAGAGTGTAGGAGACTGTACACTAACAAACATGGGTCCTTTAGGATGTTTGCTGTCTTAAGTCTGCAGATTTCTCCTCTATTTCCTGGAGCAGTGCCTCGGTGGCTTCTCTGACCCCTGTTGCACTGTCCTGGAAGGAAGAAATCTTTGGGGCATCTCCTCACCTCAGGAGATAACAAGAGTTTTGGTGGCAAGACATACAAGAATGAAGCCATGTAAGACTGGTGACAAGGGAGAAGCTTCTCCACTGATGTTATCCAGTTCCATTAACATGGAGATACTGCCCAGTGCCACAGATGGCAAATAAGAATGACATTCTCATCATTTCTTAGAAGAATACTGGTAACAGGAAGGCTAAACCACAAAGAAAATGTCATTGAGACCAGAATACCCATCCTGACATAGCACTTTGACTTCAGGAGCAGCTCTTTGGTTTCTCTGGAACACGTACTGTGTTTACAAGTTTTATGAGTCTGATTGCAATTAGTTTGCAATAACATCAAAAACACTGAAGCTCATGGAGGGATGTGATGCTACATAAACTGAATATAATTTTCTTTTTTTTAGTCCTCTGATATCTTATTTGGCAGGACCAAACAGGATAACTCTGCCAGTAACAAAGACCAGAACAGCATGGCACAAAGAAAAAAAAGATTGACTTGAAAGAAAAATATTTCTTTCTATCATAAGTGCTTCAGAAAGTTACCAATCTTCTGAAAAATCAAGCTGACTTGAGAATAGGAGGTTTTTAACAGAGATGTGGACAAATACAAGTATATAGAAACATACTGAGAGAAGCTTCTTAACATAAGAAGGCTGCTTATTACCATTACGGTAACCCCACAACCAAGCATGGGCCCTGCACCAAAACATACAAATAGATTATTTTTAACAGTAAAAGCAAGAAATAACTGGAAGAGAGAAAGAGAGAAAAAGAAAAGTTCAGAGCGATGTGAGATCTTAAAAGAGAAAACCAATTGAAATCAAATTTTCAGAGTGAAATCTTTGACACTTTTTTCCCTCAGTTGTCTTGAGATGATGAAGACAGGCAAAATAGATCCTAAGTAGTCCAGAATTTCTTGGTAAGTTGATATTTCCTCTGTCAGAGAAAAAAAAAAAAAAAAA
>VZRF01003198.1:82505-135413 GCA_013396875.1 Vireo altiloquus
CTGTGTTCAGACTATAAAGAAAAGGTCTGTTTTTGATTCCCGGTTGTTTCAGATGTTGAACATCATTATGCTACCTGTGTTTTGTCCAGTTAGTACACATTTTCCATTTACCATCTCATTCTCATAATGAGCATTTTGGAGGAGGGGGTGGAAATTATTCCTTAAAGGTTAATCATTATTCAATTGCTGGACTATGCTACCTAAAGTACAGTGCCAAAACCTTTCTCTCCCCTACCATCCTCGTCCTTCAGTTTATAAAGTTCTTCCTCCCTCATGCTTAATCCTCTCCAATGCATTTATTTAGAATAATCCTATCTTCTCTCAGCCTTCAATTTGCAGCCTTCAACTGCTAAACCAGCTAAGCTCTTTTCATCTTCTCCAGCAAACACGTGCTCCAGCCTTTGGTGGTCTGTTTTCGCCCTTCTCCCCATTTCAGCTTCATGAACTGAAGTGACAAAACCACAGAGAACATTCACGTAGCCTTGGACAGCAGCTGATTAGCCTGCACGTGCTCTGAGCTCTCCCCAGTGCACTGCTGGGGCTGTATGTCTTGTTTCACATCGGCTTCACAGCAGTGGGTTCAGGTGCATCCAGAGAATTCCTCCCTTCAAAGGTCCTTCGCTTCTGCTACCAGAGGAGGCATCCTCCAATTTTAGTAACAACTCCTGCATTAATCTGTAATGAATGACTTCCCATTATTGAGATTAAACTGCTAGTGGGCCATGTTCTCATCTGAAATGCAGAGTGAATCTTGACTCATTTCATTAGCTAAAACGAAGTGACCTCAGATTTCCAGCCACGTAACAGATCCATCTTTCGGCAGCCTCCTGGATGAGCTATCTACAGCTACTCTGGAGGCCATTAAAAAGTTGTGTTTATAACATATTGTTTTGTGCATAATGTTCTACAAAGAGAGGGTGCTTTTGCCATGACATATGGTGTACAATGTAAATGAACTCTGGTGTAACAAATTAAAAAGCTTTTACAGCAACCTCTAAATACTATTTATGGCTCCCAAGAGCTACCTAGGCTGGCCACCAGTCAAATAATTGCAGTCACTACACCAAGTGCCAGAGTGCATTTTGTTGACTAACTGCTTCTTCAGCGAGCTGTGCAATCTATTTCTATGAGATGTACCAGCCATAAAACAATATCCATTTTGACAGCAAAATTGCAACAGCACAGTGTGTTACCAGGTGCCATTCAAAGAATGGAGGCGGTAATGAGGGGGCCATTTTTAAAATCTCCCTGATCCTTAACACTTGCAGCATTTGTTACAGGAAAAGAAACTCACGGTGATGCAAGGCCTCTCCAAAGCTGAAGCCTCTCATGGGCACAAGAGCCCTCTCCTGTCTGTACGTGCTGGGAAAACTGGTGAGTAGGTCTGACTGAAATATAACTACTGAAAATGCTTCCAGTGAGTGAGGGGGTCCAGATCTGTGGGGACAGAGAACCTGCCAGAAAACTCCTGTTTTCTTGAAACCTGATTTTGTGTTTAAGATAAAATTCACTTTATTTGCACTAAAAAACATTCTGAAAACTGAAGGAAACCAACAAAACCAGCACAAATCATCACTGTTTGTCACATCTGTTTTATAGAGTCATAGAACGGTTTGGGTTGGAAGCAAACTTAAAGTTCATCTAGTTCCAAAATCCTGCCATATGCAGGGACACCTCCCACTAGACCAAAGATCCATCCAACCTGGCGTTGAACACTTCCAGGGATGAGGCATCCACAGCTTCTCTGGGCTATGTTTTCCTGTGCCTCACTATCCCCACAGTAAAGAATTTCTCACTAATATCCAATGTAAACCTACCCTCCTTCAGCTTAAAGCCATTATCCCTTGTGCTATCAATTACACATCCTTGCCAAAAGTCCCTCTCCACCTTTATCGTAAGCTTCCTTTAGGTACTGAAAGGCCACCATATGATTTCCCTGGAGCCTTCTCTTCTCCAGGCTGAACAATCCCAACTCTCTCAGCCTTTCCGCTTAGGAAAGTTGTTCCATTCCTCTAAGTCATTGTTGTGACTTTCCTCTGGATATGCTCCCACAGGTCTAAGTCCTTCCTGTGCTGAGGAACCCAGAGCTATTTCTGGGAATTTAAAACCAGCCAACCAAACAAAACACCCCCTGAAGACGAGCTCCCTTTACCATTTAGAGAAATGCATGTGTTAAATTATCTAACAGTTGGGTTGTTCACGTGCATGTTGTCAGGTTTTTTGGTTGGTTTCCAATCAATGGAATAGGGTACCTGGTAAAACCCCCTTGTTTGTCCTACCTGAATACAGCAAAAGTAAGGCAGGCAATGGATATTCCACAGCTCTGAAATTTTTCACATGAAAATTGCCTCTTGTTTTTCTGGTCTAGATATATTTAAATACAGTTAGGCTAGTATTGCTATATATTTCCATGTGGATTCCAAAGGGGACAGCAACAGGAGCAGCCGTGTTGTTTGAGGCTGTGACTCGTTTTGAGGCATGCACCCCAGAATGATTTTTTCATTGAGGCTGCATTGCTTCATAACTGAGCCATCCCCCTTGAGCTGTCTGCAAGCCAGGCTTGAACCTGCACTACAGCTTTCCACAGCCAAAGGTTTACTGTCAAATGAGCCACTGCGGCTCATGGCAAAATCACTATGACATTATGGCTTTAATAGGCACTGGCAATACAATCATCAGTCATGGATACCATATTTAAGTTGGAAAACACTCGTGTAGCTTAGAAAAGAGAAAAAATATTAAATACCTACATAGCAAGTGAGAGTATATGTTTGCAGTCTTTTGGTGTAGAGAAGTTTTGTAAGCAGTAATTTTCTGGTAAAGACTATCAAGAGGATGCCTGGAGAATTTAAAGCAAGTAAGAAGGTGAATGGCAAAGAACCAGGGGCTCTTGCCTTTTTTCACATTCTGTATTTATTAATCGTTTTATGACATTGTGAAAAAGAAACAATTGCACACAAGACACAAAATGTTAAGCAGTAATTTAGGAAATGCTCTCCCCTCAGGTATTTACTTCCCTTTCTTCCAGACATTGCAATCCCAGACATCCTGTGTAAAAAATAAATATAAATTTAAAGGTTCTGAAATGATACCATCAGAAAAGTAATGTTTTTTTCAGCAAATTTCTGAAACCCCATTCCAGATCCCCAGCTCAAAGCAAATTAAAAAAAAAAGACAATGGTTTTACGACATTATTTGTGACTAGCAGGTTTCAATCAAAGCCAATTGAAGCTCCAGGCCAATATTGCACTGTACTCGGGGCCATGTCTATCACTGAGAACAAAATACGGTTTACAAAGGGGAAAGGTTCCCACAAATCACAGTCCAGACACACTAGATTTTCTGTCTAGACAAAGAGGACCATCCCTGTGCCAATATTAATAAACCTTCACACATTCCAGTAAACACTTGGTAGCTCCATCTCTCTGTCAATCACTTTTAGGCCCTAATGAGAATGCTTTTAGCTGTTGATATTTGACTGTCAACACCAATTCCCTTAACTCGATGTCCCTTTGCCCAGTGAACAGCTTCAGTCTGGGCATTATGTGTGGTAGAAAACTACATTTCCCATTATCAGTGATTGCATTTACATTTGAAGACTAAAGGATTAAAAAAGCTTAGGGAGAAAATATTCCTGGTAGCTGATTTGGACAAGGAAAAGTGTTAACCCTGGCAAGCATATAGAGTTGAAAATAAGGCAATTAGAGAAACTAATTTTTTTATAACACAATTTTAACAGAATTAAGTCTGTACCGCTTCACACATTAACAACATTCTTGCATTTACCAAGCAACAATAAAAAAACCTACCCGATTTTAATTCCTCTAATATGTTTCTAATGGCAATGAATGTGTCCCTAAATATCAGTGGTCTTGTACCAGAGAAATTACAATTGTACAGTCAGATAGTTTCATAAACAAGTATTTGTACAATGAATCTATTTTATACCTACTTTCTCTAAAAAAAAAAAGGAGGCTATGCTTTTTGATATAATTAGATAATAATATAACATTTAAATAACTTCTCTATTGCTTATTTGGGTTCAAACATGCTGACTTAAATCTGATTAAGCAATTACGAACAAATTTTCTGTTATTTTGACCAGTCTATTAGCCATCTAATTTGGTTCCTGAGGGTAGTAGATAAAAAATAACAACTAAAGCTATTTCAACTCCATAGCTGGGATACAGAAGCAGATTACCAATTACATTCAGAAGATGAATTACCAGTAGATTTCATCTTCCTTAAATAAATACCAATTTAAGTCAAGTAGGTCTGAAAATCACTGCATGCTGAGGAGTAGCTGTATTACTAGGTTTAATGGAAAATTAACAGTGGGCTAGAAGATATGTGAAGGGGTTGAGGACATTTTCTGTTTTCACTGGATTAGGGCTCAGCTGTTTCAAGCATAGAATAGGAAAAGCTGAAAGGACCAGAGGAAATCTGGAGTAGGAGTCCAAAAGCTGCTGCATCGTCAATGAGAACAGGACTTAGTTTAATATTTACATCCATTTTTGCTAGACTTGACCAACAGACTTTTCAAATTTCACAAAAATTAAGGGTGTAACAATAAAATGATAGTGCATTTAAAATTACATTTTCTCATTATCCAAAAAAGTCTGTTCATTCAGAGAAGTAATTGTTGCCCATTTAATTGCAGGACTATTTATATTGTTAATTGCACCTCGATATAGGTTAAATATAGTTGCTTTGGATTTAACTTTATGATTTAAATGCAATCATGTAATAGACTAACTTATAAGAAACATATAATTACTACATAGGCTGGGAAACTGGATTAGCACTGCTACATAAATAAAGGAGACTTTACTGCTCCTGGTATTAACACTGAGCAAACATTTAAATTGCTGACAAATTTTCACTTGTTCCTTTAGTCATTATCTGAATGGTTTGTGGACATTTTCTTCAGTATGGAAAATGAAGATTTCATGTCACAAGAGCTGTAAATGGCCAGGTAATGGGAAGCCATTAGCAGCAGGCTCACCACATAAATCCAGCCTGTGGAATAAAACCAGCATGCACTGAGATCACACCTGCTCTCCTCCTTGCAGATCACAGTTCTAACCTTTTTCTTCACAAGACTCATGAATCCTTGGGTACCTCCCCTTCTCCCTAGGGATTCAAGTCTGGTAAAATTTAGAGGCAACTGGCTCAGAGGTGGACTAGAAATTGCTGTTGGTCCCTGCTAGCACCCTGGCTCAATATTGCCTCCAAGGGGGAGCAGTCACCTCCCCAAAACACTTTTCTGCTCTAAACCAAAATGCTGATTAAGACACTTGCCACTGGGCTGTCTGTCCACACTCCTGTTCCCCCTCTGGAATACCAGCTCCTGCCCCAGTGAGCCTTGTTCTTCAGGGTAACAGTTCTTTACCCGTTTTAACCTTTTAACCTGAACCACTGGTTATTTAAGTGAGTATTACTGGGCTGTGAACAGCAGCAGCTAAAATAACACAGATAATAAATCAGCTGTCCCCCAGTAAGGTATTAATTAAATTAATATCTCCCACTAGTTTCAGTACTGCCCATTGACTTTGACAAAATCAAACTGGATGTAGCGAGCTCGCTTCAGCTCCCATGTCACATAGCTAATTTAATCAAGGCAACCAGACTATCTTATTCATTTATCACAAAAATAAAGATGTGATCCCTTGAATATAACATGACTGAAATTGCTGGATTCAGATAGAGGTAAACATCAGATATCTCTAGCCCACTGGCAAAAAAAAAAAATTCAACTTCAGAACAGCAGCCTGTCAAGTTTTATTTGTAGATAAATGGAACAGGTATAATAAATGTAAATTGTGATGAAAGGGGATTATGTGAGAACAAATAAAGTATCATTAGTTCTGCAAAATGTTTTACAGATGTCTTTTCTCCCTGGCTACCATGAGCTACTTTCTAATTGTCTGAGTTTTGGCAACCACACCCCTTGGGGGTTCTAATCTCAATGGTTTAGGACAGTCAAATATACAGGTTTTGTGGCAAAACACATTTTTCATGGTTTAGACTTAGTAGGGAGAGGGCGTAGGCTGATCTATCACGTGTGGAAACAAATAGAAACAGTCAAAATTTGAAACCACCTTAACATATATTTTGGGAAAACAGTGGTTGCCGCAAATATTTGCAATTCAAATCTCAGCAATATTCATCTCTTTTTGTGAAAAGTCCTTCCAGCATTTTTCAAAGGATTAGTTATATATTAAAATAGAGACTTTTTCTACTGGGGTAAACTGTCTTTCAGATATTTCTGACGCAAGCATAAATCCATTTACCTTTCACAGGCTGTTTTGTAGTTCTTTTTGTGGTGCTCATTAATTAATAAAGAAAATCTCTGCATTTAAGACAGCCTGCTTTTCACTCAGCTTTATTGCCTTTCATTACTGATTTGTGATTTCATCAACTTACCAAGGGTAGGCCTGTGAAAAATAGTACAAAACTATAATCAGAAAGCCAAAGTATTCAGGAGAAGTTAATAAAAATCTCTAGGTAGCCCAAATCATGGCATCTTAGAGATGTCAGTTTGCTCTTGTCCCACACTGGAACATTTGTCTTTCAAACACTCCTCCAAATATTCTCATGAGAGTTATTTATGTTGGAAAATCTAAAACATTACAGGAGAGATGTACTGTATGTAGCTCTTCTTTTACCCAACAAGGAATTGCTGGAGATGCAGAGCAAAAAGTAGAACAGCAAAGTACTGCATCACTTGAGCAGGATGTTTGGCAGCTTTCTTGCTCCCTGAGGCAGGGATGCTGGTCTGACAATGGATAATGCACCTTCCCAATATGCAGAAGTTATTGTGAATAGCAAAGGGGTTAAGCAAGGACTGAAGGACATATCTAAGCCTTGCCTATTCTGAGCGGACAGAAGTAAAGCTGCCATTTGATTTTGGTTTTACAGGCAGAATCCTGGGTGGAGGTGGACACTGATACTTTAGAAAGCAACATTTTCACACAGTTGACTTCTTTTGCATTAATTGATAAAGTGTTTTTTGCTACGTTTGAACACTAGCTTCCTGAAAACACTTCATTCCAAAAGATGAGACCATGGAAACAAAATCAGAAGCAACTTGAACAAGAACCAGATATTGGAATACAGAGGATCATTGGCATATTTTCTGAGGAAAGCTGGATACAAGCATTTCCAGGGGAGGTAGGAAGTGTTCAGTGGTGGTGTGCCCTGCTTATCACCTGAGCACTTTCATCTTGTTTGCTGGGTTGCTTTCACCTTTGAGCAAAGCAGGAGTTGAAGAAGGATGCTGAGAACCATGCTGCACTGGTATTTGCCTTAAAAAAGAGGGATGCAGAGCCAAGGTAAATAAACACACCAGACAGGATTTGTCCTGTGCCAGCTATGCTTTCTTTCCTTGTCACAGAGGTAACTGCTGGGGCAGAGGAGGAATTAACATCTCTTTTCCAAATCCACTTGAAGATATCTTCAGGCAGTTTGACAAACTGTCCTGGAGCACTTTTGAATATCATGCTTATTGTCTCTTTCCGCTACAAAGAACATAATTGTCAACATTTTGAAAGTGTGGAAAAAAAAAGTCTCCTGTGCCAGAGGACCAAAACAGGAGTGACATTCACAAGGATCTATCAAATGTGTCACGCAGATTATCTCACTTTATGAGTTCTTCCCTCAAAATACACAAAGAAGATATGAATACTTTTGCTTTTGTCTCTTTGAATGGCATTAAAAAAAAAAAAAAGTGACACAGTTTACTCTCTAAATTATATCCAACAGTCATATTTCAGACCTAAAAAGACTTTCCAAAATCCTATCTATTGATTTAAGGCATGCTCACTGATATCACAATATTAGTATTTCCCAGCTGTAAGTGCCATGGATCTGTAAGTGAAGCAGAGAAAGGCTGATGCACGTTCTCACAAACTCTTTATCTTATGTTTGATCACTCAAGTCAGAATTAGGTATGGCTTGATAAACTATCCATGCATTTAGGTCTTCATTACCCCAACATGGAAAATTTTACTGTTAAAAGCAAAAAAAAAGCTGTTGAAAAAGACAAGTATGGCTGCCAGGATTGATCTGTACCTCTCAGTGGGTTCTCTGTAAGTGATTTTTCACTTCAGGCACATAAAGGATACAGGTACAGTGAGTGCATAGGGCTCTCCAGGTACCCCAGGCCGTGGGGGGAAAGTGTGTAGCAGAAACAATAGTTCTTCTTATGGAATGTGTTCTTTCACTGTTTGCTGAATATGAAAAGGTTGCTTTTGATACCTGCTGCCCTTTTCTGAGCAGAGCTGTGGACCTCCTCTGGGCTGATAATGACTTCAATACTCTCACAGCTTATTCCTTCTCAGACATTCAAGATAGAAAGTCCCATTTTCAGCAATTTCAGAAACAGTGATCTGAGACTACAGCAGTGAGGAATGACTCAATTACTCAGACCTGTTAGGGAACACATGCTAAGCAAGTGTATCTATCTTATTAAAAAACCCACCTTCGAGTTCAATGAAAACCAGAGAAATGATATTACTTTCCTTAAGAATCTCCTCTTTATTGAATATAAGCATATATCAATAGCTGATAATGCAAATTATGTGTATGTACACAAAGTGGAAGAACAGCACAATAAATATTTACTGCGAATCCATTGTACTTTTTTCAGAGTAAATGTAATTTAAAAAAAAAATATATATATATATATATACACTTTGCAATATATTTTTAACTGCCTGGATAACATCTTCCTTATACATTTGAAGGCCAAAACAGAGCTCTGATCACAACAGTACATTTGGTAAGGATATTTGAGTTTCTGTAGCAGCATTAATCCAAGAAACACCAAAAAGACAAAAGAAAATCCTTTCACCTGATAATAAGTGATACCAAAATCATAAAAATTTCAAGTTTCCTACTCTGTGAAATGACAGAAACCATTCTGAGGAAGGAAAACAAGTCCTTGGCACAATACACAAGTTTTCTAACAGTCTAACTCAGAGCTCTTTGGAGAATTGGTTGGAAGATCAAACAGTATTTTGCAAAAATTTCCCAGCACATTTATTCTCCTTCAAATATTCTTTTTCTTGAGGAGACATCAACAGGATTTATTCTCAAAAAGTGATTTGGATGCTAAAGAGTTCTGCAAACTGTCACTTTTATATTATTTGGCTTGGTGATGAACTGAGCTGAAATCCACCATGACTAAGGACAATACAAGTCTCTGCATCACCCCAGGAAAAGAGCAAGGAATGAATTGTCAAACTGATTCCCTAAATGCATCCAGTCTTGTAATACTGAATTTATTACCTGCTCCTGAAACAGACCTTCTCACTCTTGCACACCTCGCTGGCTCCTGGGGCTGCAGGCACATGTTACAGCTCTTGCTCTTTCTCCACCTTGCCTCAAGGGGAAGCCAATTCAAAGTGAATCATCTGCTTTATATCCAAAATCACAGTCAGAGTGGAGAGAATAAACCCTCCTTAATCAGTCGCTCTGCTGCAGATATGATGATGCACTCCTTCCTTCAGCTCATCTGTGCAACACAAATAAATAAGAATCAGAGGGTGACATCTCCAATGAAGAGGTGAGGGTGGAACTGTCAGACAAAAATGCATCTGCATGGAGGGATGTACTGTGTTTGAAAGAGTCCTCTGTATGGAAGAAAAACAAAGACCCTTGGCCAAAATAAAAAAGGTATTCACTGTGTTCATAAAGCATTTTTCCATAACCAAGATTGAATCTTATGCAGTGGTTTAGATAAGGTGAATACCTTAAAAATGAGGGAAACAGTGACAGGAAAGAGTCCCTACTCACAGTTACATAGCAGGATCAGTAAGGTCATACTCAGCAGGATGAAAATGTAGAGAAATAATCCAGAAATTTTCCTAACAACAAAAGTGAGGTTAGCCTACTTCATCCCTCTCTTCCAGAAAAAAAAAAAAAAGAAAAAACCCAAAAAACTCCACCATTTTTTCAGAAAAGAGAAGCAACTATTTCCTGTCATGGTTTTTCACACTGCTCTTTGCATCAGAGCACTTTGAAGAATATATATTAATTGCTCTGCCAAACAAGGCAATGAAAACATATTGTCAGTGTTGGTCAAAAATTCTGTGAAGAGTAATATACTTCTAGAGCATGTGTAATTCCCAAGCTTTGGAAAGCAAATACTGTTTTGAAATAAAAAGACAGTATTTTCCTAGAAAATCATCCCTTTTTTTCTCAGCTTTCTTAGCATTTTTCTTTTTAAGCCGGAAATAAGGAAAAGTGAGAGAAAAAATATTTTGAAAATATGTTTTCACCCCAGCCAATACCACCATACTTTGAAAAACACATCAGAGTATTTTACAAGGGGATAACATCATTAGATTTCTTAAGTCAGCATTCTCCCACTTCATGTGTCATTTTATGCCTACATTGGCCAACTGTTACAGAAGCTGGAATTGATTTTGATTTGTGCAGTGAGTTTTCCCAGTTAGAATTAAAATATGTTTTTCCAATGAAGGCGATAAATCGCTGACATCTCAGTGAAATAAAAATACACAGTGGAATTTGATAAACATAGGAATGACCTTGGGTAAAGGTTTCTAGATGTGTACAAATTTGAGATTATTTCACACGCACACAAAAACAGATACAAGTAACAGCAGAAACTCAACTGAGTCAGTGACCCAACAAAAAGTTCTTTTCCCAGTTAAATGTGACTGGAAATAATTGCTATAGGAAAATCCAGCGTAGTTTAGTTTGACAACTAAAAGTTAGAAAAAAAATTTCATTGCAAAGTCTCAGGCAGTTCAAGGAGACAATGCTCTCCTTCAGGGCCACCTACAAGTAGAATAGATTCAAATACATTCTCTTTAACCTGTAGAAAACATCCAATCTGTCTATAAAAACTGACACTGCACCACTGCAGAAGACATAAACTTGTAGATGGTGGCAACTCCCATGATTTTTTAGATTGGGGATCTAAACAGAAAACTTTGTATTAAGCTTTTTTAGGCAGAAGGGAGTATAACTGATATTTAAGAGAATATCCTACAAGGAAAGAAAGAAAAAGTTATTTGTTATAAAGATAGTCCTAATAAAATGAGAACAATTAGTTGCTATGAATTGGCAAAAAAACAAAACAAATCAGCCCAACCCAAACCACAACATTACCTTGCAAAAAAGTGTAGTTGCAACCTTGAGTGCAGACTACCACCTGCACCTATCTGACAAGAGAAGTGACAAGAGAAGTGACAAGAGAAGTCCTCACTGGTACACAAGGGCAGGAATGCACCACTGCTCCAGAGTGTGTTTAAGCATCAGAAAATAATGAGTGTAGTGGGGAAATGGGTTAAGTGCTGCAGTTTGCTCCACACAGCAAAACTTCAGAGACCTCCATGGCATGAAGTGTGAAGCCCTGCCAAAATGCTGCCAAAAAAGCCCTGCCTTGCCCCTTCAGCAGCTAATGGCAGCCCTGGCTTTCCTCCCCACACCTCCCCGGCCTGCAGGGCCCCTGAAAGGCCCACATGCCTGACACAGCCTGGGTGCTCCATATCACACACAGGAACACACACCACCAAAGGCAGATAAACTGACATTTCAACAATGATCAGAAACATACAAGTAGGATAAAAATGCTGCTGCAAAATAATAGACTCCTGCTGTTACTTAAAGTGCTGAAGCCTTTATGTGCAAATCGAAAAGCGCTGATCCCATAAAAGAGCTTTTGTTCCTAGACCTTGATGGGGGTTTATGCTTAACAAACAATGTAGCAGGCTGCACATTTATATAGACCTTCCCAAACCATAGAATCATACAATATCTTGAGTTTCAAGGACCATCCAGTCCAGCCCAGGGCCCTGCTCAGCACCACCCCCAAGAATCACAATGTGTGCCTGAGAATGTTGTCCAAAAGCTTCCTGAACTCTGTCAGGTTTGGGGCTCTAACCACTGCCCTGGGGAGCCTCTTCCAGTGCCCAAACACCTTCTGGTGAAGAATCTTTTTCTAATGTCCAACCCAAACCTCCCCTGACACAACTTCAGGCCTTTCCCTGGGTCCTGTCACTGATCACCAAACCTGGCTGAGGGAGTTGTTTTTTCAGATTTTAGGTACATTCAATCTTAGCAATTTTTAAGGAACTTTTTCATGTCTAGACTCTAAAATCTTTATTAAGAGTGAACTAATAATCAGGTAACCTTTCAGAATCTTTCAGACTGAGGCGGAGCTTACTTTTAAAATATCTTCCTTTTAAGAAGACTGTCATTCATTCTCATTCCACATCCAACTGGAATATCCGAAACCTTTTTTTTTTTTTTTTTATTCCCCTTCTAATCCAATTCTGAACTTCAATCACATCCAACATAACATAATAATTTCTTTTCTTGACCCTTATCAGACCAGACAAGTGAAACTTATTTACATCTATAGAAAACATACTCATCTCTGTTCAGCTGAAATATGGAGCCTTGTTATGGACACAGTCCATTTTGCTTCAATATTAAAGGAATATTTTTTGCTTCAATATTAAAGGAATATTCTTTACACTGGAAGGAAAGTGCTGAAAATTGGCCCAGTGTATTTCCTTCAGGCATTTGTTCAGCTAATTACTGCTTAAGCTTACAGTCCTGCATTTTTTTCCCCTAATTTGAGGGATGCTGTGAAAAAAAAACTGCTAAAGAGAAGTTCTTGTTTGTTTGTTTTAACATAATGATGGTTGTGACAAACTCTTTATTGTTTGATTATTTTCTGGTCGAACTAGCCACAGAATTAGGATTGCTAAATTTTAATTTCTCAGCAGCTTATAGCTGAATGCAAATTTTAATTGGCTGCTTGGCGTTTTAGAGCAATAAATTAATCTTTGTGAATCATCCTAACTGGCATGTTTTAGTGATCCAAGTAATTTACTTACATAATTTATTTCTTTGTATTTGATGGAAAAGTACATATAAATGCTTTTATGTGAAATTCCTATGTAGCACTATAATTGCAGGCAAATTTCCACCTTCAGAAACTGATATTCTATAAGATCTGGGATCACAAGAGAATACTTTTTTACAAGGCCTGTATTTCTTCCCTCTTCAATAAAATTGACTTTTACTTAAAGCACAGTGTTTAAAAGATTGCAAGCTAACTATCAAACAAAAGAGGAATCTAAGGAAGAAACAACACGAGGTTTAGCCTTCCCTGCAGCCCTTGTTGCTGTGCCCATTTTCCCAGAGACAAATATCTGTGCAGGAAGGAGCCACCTCACAGCCCACAGCACTCATTGCACAGCTCAGAGCCCACAGCCCAGGGCTGAGCCTGGCCCAAAAACTGAGCTCACACCAGCAAAGCACCACCAGCCCCTCACCTGGGCCCCTGAGTGTGCCATCAGGGCTGTGGTTAGGAGCAGCCCCAGCGAGAATCATCCTCTGCCTCTGTATTTCTCACTGCCTCCCCCAGTCTCAGGGGCCAGGAAAAGATCTCAAATGTCAGGAATACTTAGCTGGTTATTTTATTGGCAGTGTACTGCGATTACCTCTGCTCTCTCTCCTTCTATCTTTGGTGTAAGAGCTTTCAGAGCACATTGCTGAACTCTTGGATAAAGAGGAATCACCACGGATGGCTTTTCTCCTGATGCACGCAGCTGAGAAGAAAACCACAAATGACAAATGCTGATTTGGCTAAGCACAAATCCTTTATTGCATAAATCAACTTCATGTTGTTTATCCAGGCAGTATAAAAATTCACTTAGAGATTTTATTTGTTTAACTGCACATTTTATTCTGCTTACTGAATAGCAATCTGCCTGACCTTACATGTACTCTGCAAATGTGGGCAAGGGACTGGTCTTACTAACAGGACAAGAAAGAACATATTTTTCCCCTCTACTCCTTGTAAACATGATCAGTAGAGCATCCCCACTGCTGGCAGATTTCATTATTGCCAGAGAGGATATATTAATTTCTACTGCATTTCTGCATCTCACCTGAGGAACCAGTATTCCAGGTGTTGGAATCACAAAATATTAAAATCCAAGAGAATCAGAACAAAGATTTCCAAAGCTGAAAAATTTAGTCAGAGTCTCCATTAATTTACATGGCTAATCTATTTCAAATACTAAAATCTGAACCTTTTTAATTGTATGCCAGTCCTGGAGCTGATTTTTACCGAGGACAACTGGTTTCCATTATTTTCTCAGTAATGTTTCTTTCTGAGTTTTCTGCACTAATTTTACTATTCAGCTACCATTAGGTAAGTGATAAACAGAGCCTGTGAAAAGCAAAACAATCCCCAATCCTTGGCAGGTAGAAGTGAGTGAGGAAAAGTCCTCAGATTGTATCAGAGCACATTTTCAAAGTGCCCAAGAACCATCAGCTTGCAGCATTCGCAAATGCCACATCTGGTCACCTATTTCCAGGCCTAATTGGGAGTCACTTGGGATGCTGAGATCTGGATATTAAAATGTTTTTGCAGTTTGTTTGGCATTTCTGCTTAAAAACAGCTGTGCTGGCTTACAAAGTCAGAATTTGCATATTGTTGAGTGTGTGGAAAGCCACCCTTTCCTGTTCATCTTGAAGAGTCCTGGAGACAAATCCTACGTGAGTGTTGTGACTGCACATTCTGCCAGTGTTTACGAGGCAGGAGGCTGCCACTTCACTTTATACCACATCTAATCAATGCTCAAGCGGGAATTAAAATGGTTATAGTTTGCTATTTAAAAAGACATGGGTGGATAGATAACTTTGATCTTGGAGTCTGCTTAGCCCTGGCAAGGAATGCCATTAAAAGCATTCTGTTTTGGAATTTCAAACTGTATTTTTTTTTTTTTAAGTGACTGCATTCTCCCTCTTTTTCTCCCTGCCCAATCAGACAAGAAAGAATCGACTCTGTCAAACTCCAGAGATAAATTCAAGTTTCTTAGCAAAGCTGGCAGCTATGGAAGCAAAACTTTGTCAAATAGTTTAGTTTAAACAAGTTGCAAACCACTTGTGAAATGCAAATGCACAGCAACACAGTAGGCAACACTAAATACAGACTGACCCTTCTTCCCTAAAAATACCAGAAAGTAACTGCTGGATCTTTTCATACAGGCAGGTACGAGGGAACTGCTGCAGTGACGAGAGCCCATCAGAGCCTCACTGTCTTCATTAGTGCAATGGCTTTAGTCCGAAGCAGCAGGGTCACCACACTCAGTCCAGCTCCTTTGGCTAGCAGCAGCCAAGCCACGGTGAAGCATGGGTAGACAAAAGCAAGTGTTCTCTCTTTCAGCTTCATATCACTCTTGAGTGTTTTCAAGCCCATTCAGCAAAAATGCCCTCTGATCATGTCCCTGTTCCTCACCAAAATCTGCCTTTTTATCACATGTATTTTCCAGGTGAGCTCAGTGGAACATAGGAAATATGGGATAGAGAGAGAAGGAAGGACCAGAGAGGGAATAAGTGGACAAATCTAAAAGGTAATTTCTTCTGAAATGCTCTGTATTTGACTCTTCTCATCCTTCCTATTTCCTTCAGCTTCTACAACCAGAAGTCAGTTAAACGTTGCGGAACAATTATCAATTTTATAGATTAAGATTTTCCAGTGCCAAGCACAGGATATGAAAGTAATTGCTGCTTATAAAAGGACATCTAGTAAAAAACTTGTATTGCTAGAATAAACTGCACTTTCAAGTTTCATCATTTCTCTTTGTCGAAATGTTACACATGGAATTGTTGTACAAGAAAATTTATTCCTTTTAATCCCCAATGTCTAAACTTGCGATTGCATTTTCATAATATATAGTGACTCAAGGGACATTCTGTTTTACATGTAGCCTATAAATTGTTTGAGGCATGGGCAATTTCATTTGGTCTTCTTGTACTGCCATCAGTAAACACCACAACAAAATAACAGACCAGTGAACAACTTGCTGGAGAGTTAACAAGTCCAGTCAGAAATCAGACCAAGCAGGTAATTAAGAAAAGTTTCTAAGGGCAGCCATGTCCCTGCCCTGTCAGTAACAGAGAACCCATCCCTGCATAAATAGCAGCTTGGAAATCTACACAATAATAAGCAGACGTGACTATTTCCTTTGGCTAATGCTGTGATATGATGGCAGCATTTGCTCCTTCGAGCATAATGTGGCACTACAGATCTGCACCCCCAAGCAGAGCAGGAGGTTGGCGCGTCAGTGTCACCCAGCAAACATCTGAATAACTAAAGAGACACAGCTCATCACTGCATAGATCACCATTTGGAAATAAAAATCAGTCTTTTCTGCTTAATCCATGCTATTTTCTAAATGACACTGATGAGTGAATTAAGCATCAAAGTAATGAAGTATCCACTGATAATGTTAAATAATGTTCAAATTCAGCAATGTGCTATACCCAACTGCATCATAACTCAGTGTGCAGTTCTTGAAAGTATTACTAAATATTGTGAGCTTTTTCCAAAGAAGCTTTTTCCATTGTAGTGGTTTGACAGAGTTTCCAGAGAAATTTATGGCCACAGTCTTTAGGTTCACTTCCACTCATCCTGTAATTGCACCTCAACTTCCAGTGCAGAATTGTACCTGTAAGCCTTCACAGGCTGCTCAATCTGTGTGACACGAGCTGAGGGGATGTTAAGACCTGGCAAGGGTTTTACCCTTTCACATACATAGAAGCAAGGGACAGGTTTTTCCTGAGACTGAGAAAGTCTGAGTGGGAGAACCAGCAGCAGCATAAAAGAAGCTGAGACAGCTCCAGAGGCTCACTCAAAGCAGCCAGAATACTGCATGCAGCAAGTAACATTTAAAAGGCTTTTGAGAAAATAGCTGCAGTTTCAGCTACCACATCAATTGAATAGCCCCCTACACAGCCCTAAAACACATGAAATAAAATACTTTTCTTACAATGTGCCAGGAAAAGAATTGAAACAACTATCAGAATGAGGGTGCACCTTCCTTAGCAATTTATTTTGTAGTGTCGATGCTTTTCTGACACAAGACTCCTTCCTGTCTGCTTCTGAAGTGCTTTAGTTTGTGCTTTGCCTGACCCCAGCTGGAGCTTCCTCAGAGAAACGCCTGTGGAAGCTACACACCAGCAAACCTAACAGCCAGGCAAAGACCATGACTGCAATATCCCATAGCCCAGTTTGCAAAATCAGACTTTGAAATAAGATTACCAGCCTAGCCCTAGGTGGCACAAATGTTCTCTAGGGATGACAGGTCCTTGAACTGTACTGCTTTGCTCTACAGCAGCTCTTGTTGTGCTAAATGGATCGTTATTGCTGATCCACCCTGAGGAGGCCATAGGAAAATACTTCACAACCATTATTTGATGTTGCAGAAATTACTACTGAGGGCTACTCTAAGACCTGTATCTCCAGCACATCCCTCCAGTATTGTCCTGCTATTCTGATCTCCTGCACTGACATTTCTGTTAAGCCTTTTAATGTTGAACTTATGTTTCTGGGTTAGAGCATTTGACTTTGTCTTTCAAGCTAGAGAGTAAATATTAGCATTCTAGGGTTTTAAAATTGCATTTTAACTGTATGTGTGGAAAAGTACATTAGAAACCAACCTTGTTCTTCCACCAAGTGGCCCCAGGAAGCTCTTAATTCTGGAACTGATGTCCAGAGAAACAGATCTTAAAGGCAAATGTCTAAATGCAAGAACTTCCAGAGGAAGTCATGACTTGGCTTTGGATTAGGGCAGATGGAGTCATAAAATGTATCTCTTCAGTCAGTTGCTTTGATAACCTTGCTCTTTATTGTCAGAATAAAGTCAGAGATGGTTTGTTTGGTTGGTTGGTTGGTTGGTTGGTTGGTTGGTTTTATTTTCTCTTTTCCCCCACACTCTCTGGTCTAAAAGTAAATCAGATTTCCAAAGACAAACTGATTCTTTTCTATGGCCTAAACTCCTTAAAATTTCATTTCCCCACCCACAATAAACTCTGCACATCCTAACTTGATACTCAAAGCTTGATTTTCAAAGAAAGGGGAATATATAGCATGTTAAACATTTAAAGAAACAGTTCCTAAGTTTAGAGCTTATATAATAATGTGTTTATTCTAAAAATAATCTAAAGACAATAGCCAAATCACATGTCCTTGTTTTAGTAGAAGTGGTTGAGAAAAGAGGAACTAGATCCTTCACAAAAAGAAGGGAGAAAAATCTGGTTGAAGAAAGCTCTGTGGTTCCTGATTTTTGCTTACTAAGAGAGTGAGTTTGGGACACATTCATCCTTCTGTTTCATTGTGCTTCCAGGAAGAGCAGCTCAGTTCTTCCATTCACCATTTCTCCTGTCTGAAGTTTTATATATTTACACATAGTTATTTTTCCAATCAAAATAATCAGCGGGTACTGCTAACTCAGAATTCAGCCACACACACAAGAAGAAAACAGGCCAATATTTATGTACCTGTGTTTCTGCAGCACCTGTGACTCTTAATCAAAGACTGGACCCCTCCCTTGCACTATCTGGTGCAAAAGCCCAAAACCAGAGTGTGTCCCCCCAAGCATTTGCAATCTAAATGTCAGTGGGGAGACAGCAGGTAGGAAATAAAGTGGAAAGTAGATGTATATCACAGAAAGGCTTCCTTAAGCCACAGAAAACATGTCTACTAAACATTTTCTGAGCAGCATGTAGCTTCTGGAAACAAAATTAGATCACTCCTTCTCAAGACACGAGGAGATGTCTCCTTCCTGCAAAACACCATTGTTCAGCTTTCCTGAGGACAGCCACCTGGAACTGCGATAATGGAAAAGCTGTGTAGATACAGGTAGTAATAAACTGCTACAGGAAGGCATCACTTCAGGGCTAGAAATGCCCACCACCACTTATAAATTGGCAGGTTCTTGCCATCATATCAAGCTCTCCTTCTAATCTCACCCCCCACCATCCTGCTTTTCCCTCCAGGCCCAGTTCCTGTCACAAGGCTAAGCAGGTGTTGGGCAAGGGATGTTTGGGTTCAGAGTGGCTCAGTAACTCAGGGCAGAAATTACAGGACCTTGCATGACAGCATAAAGGAGCATTTTATGGTGTGTTGATTCTTGCATTGGAAAAGGTATTGATCAAGAACTGCGGAGCAGGAAATCATGCTTTAAGTGCAATGGAGGTAGCATTAACTGCAATTTTCTTGGAGAAAATATGGAGGATTGTGTATTAAAGCCATTTTCTTATAGCCTTTCATTGTTGCCTTTTAACTTATCCACATCATTTGCCAGGAATACAGTGAACTTTGTTTCTCTGAGCCCTCAAGTGAAGAATTTGCCTTTTTCCTTTCAACTCATCTTCCCAAATATTTTGTATGCTTACCTGATGAAAAGGTTGTCAAAGGTGAATTTACAGAGAGCCTGATCAAATCAGCTTTCCAGATGCACCTCACATAAAAAATGTCTTATTACGATATCAGTAACTATTTCCACACAGGAAAGAAAGGCTCCCATTTCAAGCTGAGCTGTGGAAAGCATACCCATGTCTTAAGCAGCTGTGCACAACCACTAATCCACAGAAAGCAAAGGGTCCAGGCAACACACTGCTGTGCCTGAGCTTTTCTTCCTGCTTGAAATGGAGCACCCCAAAACATTTGCTTTGGGTGCAGCAGTCACCAGGCACCTGAGAGCAGGTCCTCAGAGAGAAATATATCATTTCCCACGTTGTATAGGCAGGGAGGTTAAGGTACAAAGTATACAGATGAGAAAGTGGATGACCAAACTCAACCTCTACCTATAGTTTAGAGTAAGGCAAACAGAATAGTACTCCTTAAGATTGCTTCTTCATAATTCATTATAATAAAATCTCTTCTGAAGGGGAAATTATTCTAGCTTTTTGAGCTATGACTGAGAATGTAAAGTGGCATCACTGTGCATTTCTTTCACAGCCCTGATTCTCATGATAATTTATCTTTTCTTAAGGATTCAGTGGTACTGGATAGTATTGGTAAGACTGCTTATAAATCCTAGGATAAATTGAAACACAAGCTTACAAACAACAATAAGTGATTAGACAGTCCCTTGACACTGCACAAAAACATATATGTTCTTTTCCCAGAATATTTCTCACCTATCTAACCCACTTGCTTGCCCTGACCTATCTTCTTTAGAACCTCAGCTTTCTAACAGACATAAATCTTTCTCACAATATAAATTTACAAGCAGTTATCTTGGTACCTATCATGCTTACATACTCACTTGCTCCTTTATTCCTTTCCTCCCACAGCTGTAATGAAGCACAGAAAACCTTAACTAGCAACACCTCACATTATGGCCTCCCAATTCCCATAAAACACTGGAACATGAGGAACAGAACCTATATAAGTTTGCTTTCTTAAGTGCTTTTTCATGTTTAGTGACAAATTTGGTTTTTAAGGGAAGGGTATGTGCTAGTTTGCAGTTAAGATTGCAGGAAGTCTTACAGGTTCTTTTATAATTCAACACTCAAGACTAGTGAGAAGGGAGTGAGCCAAGGGATGGTGGAAAGCAAAAAGACCAGTGGCTCTTTAGTTCAGCTGTAAGATGTTAAGAGATGAAATCTTGATCTTAGGGTAGCAGATTGTTTTATAAATTGGTGGTATCAACTTATTTTGAGAATCTTGTGGTTTAGGCTAGAGCCTGGTTATATACTGGTTACTACTGGGAGGTCTTTCATAGCAGCAGAGCAATGGACAGTCTTATCTTTATTTATTAGGACCTCTAAGGTCCTAATATATTGCTGCAAGAAAGAGGGTGGGCTGGGCTTCTCACAATTCTCCTGTAAGAAGAGTGTTAATATTTATAGTGAGGGCGTACCTATGATTAAGAATTGGTATTTATAGCTTAGAAAAGAGTCTCTATGTTTAGGGAATCCAAACGCTCATCACAGCTTATTTCTACTGGTTCTTCTTGTTAGGTTTGTTCTCTTCTTGTTGTTTCTGTTTTCAAAAGAAGTCCCAGGGGCCTTTGTCAAGAATATTGCTCCCTGTGGAGGGGTTGAGGAATGTTTTTCAAGTCCTAGCAGGTACATTTCTAGTATATGAGGCAAAATGCTTTGCAGGGCCCTTTTACTCTTGCTAGTATCCAATTGCACCTGGCAGAATCTTGGGAATCTTCATGGTATTTCCTGTGTCATTTAGCTTCAAGGGTGTGAGGGCATATGCTGGAAGAGAAAGACAGGATAATACTCATTTTTTCTTGGTTTGAACCCAAGAGTTTCTGCAGCTCATCTTGTGTGCTTAGGTTTGGTACATGTTCACATAACTCTCCATTTTCATGACTTCTTCACAGTGAAAGCTTCATGTGGAAGGGAAACGTAATGAGCCAAGCAACCACAATTTTTGTCACATATGTGACGCTTGGTAGGGATGGATCACTTACAACTCAGGTTATTTGGAGGCACAGGAGGGTGGACCAGCAAGCAGAAATCCGCAGCCTAATGTAACTGAAGTGCTTCTGCAGTGAGAGGAGGATAAACTATACTTGTGCCTTTCTTAGAAATACATCTAAACATCCTTAGCAAACACTCTTTGGGGACAGGACTTTTCTGTGGTCTGTGGTGGATTGGCCTGAAGGAATACAAAGTACTGCACCTTACACGCGGTATGAGGCTTAATAAATAGTTGTACGATGATTGAAGATTCTGGCAGGAAAGGGGCCATTACAAATGTGGAGTGCTATTATCAATCTAACATGCTAAAAGTATTAATTCCGTTGCCTCTGATAAAGTGTCTTGTTAATGAGCTATTTCACAAATGTCTAAATGAGTTCCATGGAAAATGATTTATGGTCGTGTTTCCAAAGAAACAAACTCTCCCTCATGGAGCAAAGTTCTTAAGTTCTAGTGTTACTTTAACAGTTTTTTTTTCCTTCTGCCAAAGCAACTTAAAAAACAGCAATTCCACTGATGTTAATAGAAATATGATGAGTAAAACTAGCTAGGGACCCAGTTTTTTTAATGCTACATCCCAATGGACCCCTGTAGTTTGCTGTGTCCTCTAGTTTATTGTGTTTGATGTCCTGCTCAAACCTATTGGAATAACAGTGAATATTGGCCAGTTTCATACTGCAAATGCATTATTTATGTCATTGAAAGTCTCTTATAAAATACAAGGCAAATCCTACAGACAACCTCCTTTATTTCCTTGTGTCTGCAAGGCAAATATCTCACTTGAAATCAATGGACATTATATTCTATTAAAAAATAGTTTTGCAGAGCATTCCTTGTGTGGTTGTTGAATCCACTGTCCAACAGAGAACAGAGAAACAGTTCATTTTGGCAAGTGCTGTTCATCTTTTATGTTTCAGTCCCCCCACTATGTTGTTTAGCTACGTACTAAGGTAGCAACAGTCACTGCTTAGGAGGCTAAGGCAGTCATTCCTCTCGTGCTAAAACACTGCTTTCCAGAGTTTCTGGGAATATGCAAACCCCATGAACAAAATGTTTTTTATGTTTTCTATGTCCTGGCTGATTGTTCATTAAGTATTTTGGATGCTACACATTCTTTGACTGATACAATGATTCCTCAAAAGAGACTTGTTTAAGGTGGCTGTCTGTCTTACATAACCAAAGGCAGTAGTGGAGTGGTGTGGATACCTTGACATTTGAACTGAAACATGACTTGGAAGAGTGTGTTCTGAGATCTGGTATAAGAATGCAAGGAATAAAACAGCATATTTTCATGCTGGAATAACTTTGCCACAAATAGGGAGTTGATACTAATCCTTTGAATTGCTTGTTAGTGCATGGTCCACTGAAATTAAAGAATAGCTTCTAAACATGCATAATTCTACATATTTTGTTCAAAAATTAAACCACTGTCTGTTGAGAAAAGAAGTCTTTTGTTAATTATGTGGTAGATGAATACTTATGTTTCCCACTGGGGAAGAATTAGGTGTCAATTACTTCCTAGGGTTAGAGCTATTTTAGAGAAAATGGTAGGAGTAATGCAAGAGGAGTAATAGGTAAAAATTGAAAACCTGCTGTTTTGTGATATGATATGGTCATGAAATATGATGTGAGTAGTTTAACTCCTTTGTGTGGGTTAATGCATTTGCTTGCACTTCTCAGCTGTGAAAACATCAGCCAAAGACTTTGAGCTTCAGGACTGAAAAAGAGTGGCACTAAAATTCATAGTTAACCACCCACTAACACAAGAGAATTTGTTCCTTAATGCAGCATATTTGTTTTCATTGTTTCCACTTTCAGTGGGAAAGTGTCATTTCTGCTCTTTTCCTGCTCAATGGAAAATCTTCATTTTTTATATTTTTCAGTAGGAGGGCTGGTGAGTCTGATCTACCTTGCCTGGACTTCAACATAGTTCCTCTGTTTGGCAAGAGAAAAAGTCAGAAAATCTGTTTAACAAGTTTCTTTTGTTTTGGGAAGAGGTGTTTCTTCTCTTTTGCCCAGGAACCTCTTTATGAATTCTTAAAAGAATGTGGATAAAGTAGCCACTTGAAGTGGTTTCCATCTTGCAAGTGAAAGATGGCATGTTCCTGCAGCCGTCACTTGGTAAGAGAACAGGGTGTCAGGGCTGCTCTTCTCCACATGCTGGATTACTGAGGGCCCTGCAGACAAATGGAGTGTAGTCCAGAGGGCAATAGCAGCAAAATGATAAAGGGCTTGGAAAATGGAAATTGCAAGGGTGATAAAGAGGATGGAACATCTAGCACTTAGGAGATATAACTGTCTATACATACATAAAGGGATATTACAGAGAAGAGAGACCAATTATTCTCTCAAGTCATCAAGGACAGAACAAGGCTAATAGATTTAGGGTGTTGCTGGGAAAATGTCAGTTATACATTAGGAAATACTTTGGGTAGAAGAACAATCAGGACAATGTATGATGCTCTCAAGTGGAGTTGGGTTGGATTTCCATCACTGAACCTGTTCAGTTTAAGGCTAGACATCAGGCTGGTGTAATGGATCTTGCTGTACCTTAAAGGCTACCAAAAGTAAAAGGCCTTGGTCCTGCAAACCTTCATGTAGGAGGGAAATCCTCATGAATCCTGAAGTTTTTGCTTGATTAAGAGTTGCCTCTCTGGTACCATATACCTTAATGGATCTTAAATGTTTGGTGGAATTTACCAACCCCTTTCCAAAGAAGCAAATTCACAGGTAGTGATTGTTTACACAAATTGCAAAGCATGTAAATTGGGGATTTTTACCCTATCAGAATCCAAAACTATTTGTCTCTTGTTCATGAAAAACCTGATTAAAAAAAAAAAATCTCCCATTTTCTATATGAATGTTAAGAATTGGTTTACATGTTTAAATCCCACATATCTCTGACTTTCTTAAATTTATATTCAAATGGAACATCTACTTTGTTTGTCTGAATTTGATTCTTTACTGTGAGCTTTTTTAACTTAAATCTGTGGGTTTTAGCCAACCTCCAAAAATATGTATTACACAAGACTATTTCCACAACGATCATTATGGGAAGAATTTCAATAAGTGGGCAGAATAGACTATTGCCATTGTAGAATCCATACAATTGGTTTGTTGGCTGCATCAGTATTTCAGGAGAAATTTGGTCGAGGACAGTCTTTCTGCTTTTATTAGTAATTGCTCAAGCTCAACAGAAACTCAAAAAAATGCTAATGAGTTAAATGAATCAGAATTTTCATTGCCTGCCTGCCACTACTCTTGTCATACCCCAGGGAAATTAAGGTGCTGGCAGTGTTTGATGAACAAGGTAAAATCACAACCCTTTCAAGAAACCAGAATTACAGCTGTAAATGGATCGAATGCCACAGCTTCCCTTGCTTAAGGCAGAGAGTAGTGGAGAGCCACCATGATGAAAAGGCACCACTCAAATTGCCAAAAAGGATCATCCTCTGTGTATTATATAGTTCTATGAAACTCATAAGGTTGTTGATAGTAACTCTAACACAATTTCAGCAAATCTGGAAATTTTCCAGTCTCCTAATTGTCACGATCCGAAGTCAGATCTGAACTGGTCATGTTTTTTTGTAGCAGATAGGAAAGTTCTGGGTGCCTTTGAGCATCCTTGAGCTTAAGGATAACAACTTTCTTGTTTTGATTTCAAATGTTTCTTTCTGGAAATCATATAACTTCCTACAGTGAGACAATCAGTTGGCCTTCAGAATTTATTTACATTTCTATTTGCATCTCATTCTTTTTGGTACTTGGATCCAGGGTGTACTGCTACCCTTAAATTAACCACCTATTATAGTGTTTACTACAATAGCAATGAAAATATGCTTGTATGTTCTTTATGTTGTAGCAGAGGGTAACTCTAAGCACCAGTTTTACTAAATCTTTTTTTCTTCAAGTTCTAAGTAGCTTATTTGGTCTTCAGATCTAAAGAGAGTATCAGAGAATGTATGCTGTGATAATGATGAAAGGACTAATGAGATACCAGGGAAATTTTTTGGCCGTGTTATAAATAGATGAAAATGTGCAAGTGTTACGATCCGAAGTCAGATCTTTTTTCCCTTTAGTAAGGGTTTCCACTTCTAGGATTTATGGTTTTCTAACTGTGGTATTAGAATCGGTATTGCAAGTTTCTGCTGGAAGAGTGCTGAGTGCTGAATTTTAATTCCAAAAGTTGTTCTGTAGAGCTTCAAAGAACACTGTCTATGTTTCAACAAGGTGTGTAAACATGAGTTTGTCTTTTCTCAGCAAGTGCCCTCTTTGTCACTCGAACAAGTTAAAGAATTTGCTATTTCATTTGCCAGTCCCTGACCTTTGTAACCGAGTTGGAGCACAGATTTTCTCTTTTCAACAGGAATGCAACAACATTTAAAATAAGAGCCTGAAATGTGCTCACCTTCCTACCATGTGACAGTATGTTAAACTCTGAATTTTTTCAGTTAATTAAGCATTCAGAAGCAATACTTTCTTGCATCAGCTGAGACTTCTCAGCTTTATGCGGAGTACAGGAACAAAAATCTACCTGCAAAATCTACCACCCAAGTATTGCAGAGGACTGGGACTATATTTGCATTTAGGAGACAAATCAGGCACGTTATTCTAGAATGGCCATAAAGCTGCCACAGCAATACCAACAATAAATGCAAAAAATTACTTCTCCAGTAAATCACCTCACTGCTGCTCTTTAAGAAGTCCTCTAGCCAAACTTTCATTCTACATGTTGGAGCACAGTACAACCTGGGGACTTGTGGATATCACAAACTCTAGTAAATATTTATACTTCCTACGACTAAACAGAAATGAAGTTTTCTCACAGATGGCTCAGGAGTGTCCTGCTTTCAGTCTAGGTAAAGTAGTTTTAAAGATAAAATAGGAACAGTCCCTATAAGCAATACTTTTTTAAATCACATATTCTTCAAAATAATTGTAGAATGAAGGCATAGCTTGTGGTCATTCCTGTGTCTTAGGAAGTGACTGGGATTTGGAATAATGTTCTGAAGAGGAACAAGGAACTGGTATCACATTCAAGACTTCCACTAAGATGTAGAATTCAAGAAACATTATTTCCCTCTGCCTTTAGTAAGATTTTGAGAAAATATAATAAAAACTGAGATATCAGAAATATTGCCAAGATAGATTTAAAGCTGTCCCAAGAAGGAGAAAAAAATCCAAAAAGCCCAAACCCAAAAAAAAAAAAAAATGTGGGTATAAGCCACCAGGATGCAAAGAATGTTTCCAGTGCTATTCCTGATGAAAACCAAAGAAAAATCTTTTCCCAAAAGGTTTGTATCCAGTCACCTTGGCTGAAGGTTTAAGCTTTGGGGCACTGATGAAAACCAGAACATTACTCCAAAGACTTCTTGCTAGTAAGGAAAACTCCAAAGGGGAGAAATATTCATTTGCTGATTCTGTAAGACACTTCTAATTAACTTTCCTGGAGGACTAGACTTATGCCTGTGGGTTAAGCATTTGTCCCTAATTCATTTGCCCATTACATGTAGGATTTAGAGACAAGGACTGGCTGACTTTTCTTGCTTCTCAGTTCAGGTCTTGGATAGGGCAATTACCAAGAGCAACTTCTGAGCCTCTGCTGGAAATGCATCCAAAAAATAGATATACAGAGGTAATACTTTTTCTGGTCTTACCTTAATTTCCCCACTGTTATTGGAGTCTCCCTTGAAAACTGAGCCTATTAAAATGTTTGAAATGTGAATGCTTTGGAATCCCAGCTCCTTGGCCTGATCTTTGAAGGGAGCTGTGTACTATTTAACCAGAAAAGAGGTATTTTGAGAGGAAGCCCGATTTTAAAAATAACACCTGTGATGTGAAAGGTGTGTCTTCATAAAAAAAAAAAGGGGGCAAAAACCTTCTCCCTTCATCAAGCATTCTTAACAACCTTTCTTTCTGAAAGTCCAATGTCCCTTCAACCACCGAATTTTTTCTACATGGAGAGGAGCAGAAAATGCTTGACCAATGTTTGATATAAACTTGACAAATTCTGGGAATATTCTCTCTGTACCAAAAGACACCATAATCTTATTCTTTTCCTGGCAGTTATTAATGAGTATGTACATATACATGGATAAAGTATTGATGAGATGCTAATCTCAAAAGAGATAAGAAAGAATTTGCAGGGTGGATTAATTTAGAAGTCTATCAGCAGTACACATTTGTCATTGATACATATCTAGTAAACTGTGTGTGGATGACATATCGATAATTCACTCCCAATAAGGTTTTTTCAATGGTGGCATAATGCTTTAACTCATTCCCATTGTACCTTTCAGAATTTACAGCTGAGTGGATCTAACTTGGGAAGCTCTCAGTATTCAGCCTAAGTGATAAATAGAAGCTGGCTCTTTCTTTGGTAAGTACAACAGTACAGACTTTGTAGCTGTGTTCTGCACAGACAGCATGTTCACAAATCACTGTGTGCCAAGTATATCCAAATCTTATTCTGCATTATCTCCTGCTGTACAGTGTAAATAAAGCACTTAGCAAACTCGACTCTCAAAGAAGACAGAGCACAAACACAGTTAATGATCTGATCAAAGTCTGAGCTACTCATGCACGATCAGATGTCAGCTCTTAAAACAACAGGATCCAGAGGAGACACTTCCTACCTCTTCAGAAATACCTCTGTGGCTTCTAGAGAGAACTGCAGCATGGGTTACTTAATGTGTTATATCATCCACTAGCTCTGTGGTGCCTTTTTTGGCTTAAAGTCTCACAGTGGGATCCACTTTCTGACAGTTGATTCTGTCTGATTGTGTTCCTCTGCAGAGTTTGTTCAAAGGCATCCAATTCATTACTCACTTGTGGATTTAGCTATGTCGTAAGCATTTTATAATGCTGAATTCTAGATCAGAAAAGTCAGATTGTGTTTGGAAGACATAGGGAAATCTGAATTTTTTCTCACCTTAGATTTTTCCTATTTTGTTTGTGCAATCTATTTTTTGTGGTTCATTGAAGGTCTATTTTGGAATCAGCTTCCTGTGACCAAAACCAAAGCAGAAGTTTTCCTGCTCACACAGGTGGGAGTAAAGATTGTTCCAAATGTGAAAGAATCAATCACCCCTCATTTAATAATAAAAAAAGCCACTGACTTTGAATGAACCTAGATATGTTCCCATAAACTTTAATAGGTAGCATGTCATGCCCTGAAGATGGGCTTAGGACAACTTCTAAACTTCAGTGGAAGACAAAAGGAAGATTCATCCTGGTACTATGGAACTTTGGCCATGTTCCTTGTTTTCAGGTGTGACAAATATGAATTTTTTCTTGCAAAGAGCCCTCAAAATGATTCCTAGAGTACCACCAGTTACTTTGAAAAGGTACACGTAGTCTTTGTTAGAAAATGTCTTTGGAAAAAAAAAAAAGGCATTTTCACAGCATAGAATAGCACACAGAAGTGTTTTTAATCTTACCAAATAACACAAAGACAATGACTTCCTTTCTCATATTATTTACTTTCTAGGAGGGAGAAAAGAGAGAAGGGTGTGGATGACCTTATTCTACTTCTCAAAGGGTTTTAGTATATCACTTCCATCTCTGATCAAGGGGGATTATTAGGATTTCTTACCTGTGGATGCACAGTTCTAAACCAATACTCACAAGCATGTGAGCATAGAATAAAATTCACCTTCAAAGCCCTAAAGGAAATGCAAGAGAAAGTGCATTTACATTTTAAATTTTCATTCTAAATCCAGCGCAGGGTCCCTGAAGGAGCGAGGGCTATTTAAAAATTCATGTGAAGTTTTGGATCTGGAATCCTAGCATATTTCCTGTTGAGGAACTGCATACATCACAAAGTGCCGTCATCACTTACCACTTTTATTATGCAGATGATTCTCTTGAAATATGGCAGTAGTTGATTTCTGCCTCATGGGATCTGCAGGACTTAGAACATGTTGAATGATAATGGTTTGTGCAGAACCTTGCACTTCTACTCTTCTTACAGCATTGATTTAGGGTATGAAGGCAGGGCCCTTTTTTTTTTTTTTTTCTATTAAAGATGACAATCAACGCTTCCAGAGAACTTAAATTAATACAGAAATAAAAAAAAAGTTCAGATGAGTTTGCAGTACAGTTATACATCAAAGTTCTACCAATGCATTATGCATCTCTCTAGTCTTTTGAATCTTCCTTGCATGCCTTTCCCCATACTCCTAAACAGAAATAGCTCCTTTCATCATGTTGTTGGCATAAATAGGAGCAGGACTAATATTGGTGAAACTGTTACATTAATTTCTGTAAAAAGGCCATTTTGCTTTGTGGAAAAGGAAAAGGTCACCACACACAGACTGCTCTGAATCCTGGATTCTATAATGCAAGCCATTAAATTGTAGATAATATCCAAAATAAGCATGAACCTACAATAGCAGTAGCACTTTATGTGTCAGCCAGTTTATTGTTTGAAACAACTGATTTGATACTAAATTTGTGCTGCAGTAACAAAGCTTTTTCAGCAATTAAGTTACAGACAGGCTTAATTATTAAATGTTAGTCTGACTGTAATGATTTGGACCTTAAAAATAAATTATTGGCTTAATCAGATGGTGGTTCTGCAAAGAAAGCTTTTCAGCTAGAGCTGTTAAAGCCTGGATAGGTACCTAGAACATGGAGTGAGAACTTTGAACTCTGCTCACAGAGTGATGTTCTTATTATTACTTTAAAGAACCAATAGTTAATCCATTGCTGTACCCTGTCCACATCTCCATTCCCAGAGCAGGAATAATTGGGTATATTTGCAGAGATATTTGTCTACCTGTGAGAAAAATCTTCCAGAGAGGCACTCCACAGTCCCTCTGCGTGGCCCATCCCTGAACTACAGCAATACTTTAGCCAAGTTATCTGTAATGTTTAAGCTGAACATCTCTGGTTGCATCAACTGATAGTAAAAATTCCTGTACCTCCTCATCTTCTGTTTCATACAGCAAAAATGAGACCTATTATCATGTCTCAGCCCAGGTGCAGAGTATGTTTAAAGATATTTACGAAGTTATGTGATTGTTGATTATGGTGTTAGAAGAACATTTAGAAGAAACATCAGGCACTGAAGCACCAAATTTGGATTCACAAGATGTACTGTTGATTTCCTGTGTAGCCTTGGGCAAGGCCTCTCTCCTTTAAAGCATTTGATTTCTTATCAAAAAGGGACAAAGTTTTACTGTAGCAGCCGCCCTGTTTAGTGAGGGAAGATCACAGAATATTCAGACAGACAGCAGCTCATCCTTCTTTAAATCTCAGCAGGTCAGTTCCTGCAGCTCACCATTGCTAAGGACTCAGCAGCTGTCCCTGAATCTTTTTCTCCTTTCCCTTCCTACACCTTTTTTACTGATGTTTACATTACAACACAACAAGGATATTGAAACTTACAGTCAGTTCAAGATGAAATCTCTGTCTGCTCAATCAGCTATTACCTTGTTCTCAGAAGTTCTACATTAGTTTCAAATGTTATTTGAGGTTCAGTGTCTTTCAGATTAAATTGACATTTAAAAAAGGAGAAATACTCATTCTCTCCTAACCTTTGGAAATAACACTGGGTTCAGACAGTACTATCTGCCTTCCTGCTACTTGTTTCTTATCATTTTCTACAGTTCCCAGGCTATTATTTTCTTTAACCTCTGATATGTGTTGTTGAGCTGGTCTGGGTGCCAAACACCAGAAGCACTTTGGTGAAAGAGAGGTAGTGACCCTCCATACATTTGATCTCATTTCTTGACATTTCTGTCATCATTATTTGACTGCATGAAAATGGTAAAACACACCACTAAACCCTCAGCCTCTGTGAACCTGAAGCCCTTCAAAGAGAAATAGCCTGTACACTACTGGCAGAGAGCCTGAAAAGGACATTTATCCCAGAATCCTGCATAAATGCCAACCAGTTAATTGAATGTTCCCTGCCTGGCTTCCCTGCAGTTTGATTTTTTTTTTCCCCTTAAATTTTGGTGGGTGAAGTTTTACCTCTCTTTCAACTGTTCTTTCTTTTTAATCTGATTTGATTAATTCAGTTTCTGACCAGAAAAAACCTTTTGCCAGTTCAGACAATCCACTAATCAGATTTTAGGTTGCTCCACAAGCCTTGTTCTTCAGTGAAGAGAAGTTTGACCCTCAATCCAGACAAGATGAGTGTTTGAGGGGAAATGTTTCTCTTTGCACTGAGGGTGTACACTCTGCATGAAGAGAGATAAAAGCCTTCAAAACACATCCATTCCCCTAATTACATCATTGTTACCCCACTACCTGNTATGGAGAGGGATAAAAGCCTTCAAAACACGTCCATTCCCCTAATTACAAGTCCCCTAAACATCATTGTTACCCCACTACCTGAAAATATCTCCCCACCCTTATCATTAGATGTAAAGATATGAATTAGATTTCCTTCATAGTGTTTCTCTTCCACTGGAGGGAATAATAAAGTGAACCACTCTGTATGAAAATGCCTGTGAAGACAAAAAGCAGTTAAGTAGAGAAGAAGGTTCCTGATGTTATTACAACCTGTTTTCACAGGACCAGAATCACAGCAGGTTACCAAGTGCCATCTGCAGTCTCTTCCTCCAATTTTTGATGTCTGAGTGATCTACCTTCAGTGGGTTTTTCCTTTTTTTGTTTTACTGAACCACTAAAACCACTACTGTTCTGAGGGACAAGACAGTTCTAAAGTCCAAGGATTAATCTCACTAGGAATGTGGGTAAATCCCTCATGCAATTCAAAGACCTCTTACTGCCAGCCCTCTACTTACTGAGTTTAATTTCTTTTGCCAGAATTAACCTGTCCCAGTTCAAGTATTGACCCCGTAAATGACGAGGGTCTAAAATGTCTTTAAAATCCATTAGGATTCTACAATTGTCCTATGATCTCATTACAGGTCTTCACAATAATATCAGGGACAGGCTTCATTTAAAACCACAAATATGGGCCTGTAAGAGAGTCCAAAGGCAGTAAGAATTGGGATGTGTCAGATGCCATTTTCTGTTGGGGTACAGTGTCAGCAATGCTGTTGGCCAAATGCCTGAGCTCAAAATACATTTTCCATCAAGCTGCTACTGAAAATTGTGATTTGATGTGCTCTGGCAACTTCTTCTGGAAGGATCTAATTTTTCTAATAACTGCATTTTGACCAGGTATTAATGAGTTTAATTTCCTGCTGGTGTTAAACCAGTAGGCTAGAAAACTTCCCTTGCTTATCTCTCCATAATCTTGTCACATAGAAGGCATTTTGAAGGTAGTGGGCAATTGGTACATTATCTTCGGCTCAGCTCATTAAAATCAGGAAACAGGTCCAGGTTACTCTATGGATGGGGATGAAAAACTCATGGTTTTCTTCACATTGGAGCACAATTTGTTATCTTATTGCTGTGCAGAAAGTGACAACTTAATACAGGAAGGCTAGTTGTTAGCATTTTGTTTTGATTTTTTATCATAAATAGTTTGCCTAATTTTTCACTTCCCTTGGAATGAAACATACAAATATGAAGAATTTCCCACATATAAAAGTGCATGTATTAGAGTGGTTTCCTTGTAGTCATAGCTGACTGCTGGAAGTGATGAACATGGGATTGTGGTCCCCGTGGGCAGTGTAAAATATAGGAGATGGGTCAGTATAGAGAGTGGTTTTCATTGTTTTGCTGTGTCTGATTGAAAGTATTAAAACCTGGATTTGTTCCTAATGCTTTACAAGTTTTAAAATATGAAATAAGTAACAATTATAGCTGTAACTTTTCCTGTACGAGTTCATTTCAATAACACAGCTTTGTAGTAATAAAAGCAACAGCAACAAACACAAGACTGTAATTGGAGTTAAGTCTATTTTATGACTTTTTTGGTCTTTAAGGTCTTGAATTACCCTAAGAAACTTTACCAGGCTAAATATTTACTTTTACAGACTCTTTTCTAATGAGCTATCTTCATTCTTTCTGACATTTTCTGTGGAAATGATTAAATTCATTAATCAGAGTTTGGACATTTTTTTTCAGCACACTCGAATTACTAATAGAGGCATAGATACATTTAGTTAATGTCCTATTATTTTTGTTTAAATGATGGATCTGTAAGCAGACAATAGCTTAATTCACCAAGAAGTTCTTCCTAAGAAAGGCTGAGGAGTTTCAGGGAAGAACAAATTCAAATTAAGACACCCCAGTACATGATATAATGGGACCAAAAAACTAGCAGGGTATGAGCAAGAGAAAAACTGGTCAAGGGGAGAAAAGAAACTTACATTATCTAATGTCAGTTACTGCACTTCACACTGACTTTTACCCAATTATTTTTATCTTCAGCTTAGCTTGCATGGATACTCATAGAAAGGCACATGGCCTGGATCAGAGAGAATTTTAAGGGTCACTATCCATCACAGCATGTTCATTCCTGTCTTTGAAATAGCCCACAAGGTGGAGAGCATTAAGACATCTGTAATGCTGTAGACTAACCCATAGCAGGACCTGCTAATTAACTTTGGATATTAGCTCTGGAACATGAAGACCCCAAGACTCCAAGTTTTACTTTGTAACAGGCAGGTAAACCATGGGGCCTTACAGAAATTGCATATTCCTGGATCCCAGTCTCCTCAATATTATTTTACACATGTATTTTTCAAGTGCAGCCTGAGGGAAAAATTTTTCCACACACTGCCATTATTCACATGCTCAATAAATCCATCTCAGTTCAAGCTCCTCGTCGTGGCCTGTGGCATTGCTGGGGCACAAAGCTGAAGCTCCATTCCCCAGCTTCTCATCACCACTGCCCTCTGCAAGACTCATGTCCCTACACCCCAATAAAGTGCATCTATGGCAAGGCAGGATGTGCATACTCACTTCCTGTGCATGAGAGAGAACTCAGCTCCCACAGGTATCTCCAGCTCCTGGTCCTTCTCTGTTGGTGACATCACTGCCGTGGTGTGATTTACACTCTTACAGGAAGCATTATCCTATATTGACAATGCAGCCCTTTGCATCCATTTATCTTTTAAAATAAGGTTCTGGGATATCAGCACAGTGAGTCCCCTCTATTTCTTCAGGTGCTGCTGAAGCTTTGAGTCCATCCAGGCTTTTTCATAAAGCTTTTTGGGATATATGCCCCTCACAGTAGAAGACACCACCACTTGTGAAAAGTAGCAACCAGCTGACACTAAGCTTCATCGTACTGAGTTTTGTTTGTTGGTTGGGGTTGTTTTTTTTTTTTTGGCATATATCTTTTTTTAAGCCACACAAAATATTGGAGAGGGAATTTTTCTCAGAAAGGGTAGGTTCAGCCAGCAGCACTAAAGATTTGTGACCTCGGACGTGAGGCCTGGACGAGGCTTTGTTGTGATATAGATAACTACTGTTTCTATTGCAAAATGGAGCCAAGAAAAAAACAGAGAATCAGACAGCTGATATTGAACAGGATAGCTGGAAACAAAATGCATTGTTTTATTTCCCTAAGGGATCTTGTTTTACTTAAATGGAGAATCCTCTGCCTTAAAACTGAAGTATATTTCAGTAGGAGTTTGAAAATCAAACTTTATAAACACTGTCAGTGAGTTGGTTAATATGTTAATTGGGCCCTGAATATAATCCCAAGAGGAAAAGTAGTTTGTGATTATTTTAGTAGACTGTTATTCTGCTCCATCTCCACACAGAGCAGACATTTACACAGAAATGGATGGTATAGGATATTCTTAGTCTCATATTGTTCCCATAGTAATAATGACATCCCATTTCATTAGGATGTGTCTAGCATTGCTTATGAGCTAATAATTTCCTAGCAATAATTCAAACCACATCCTTCACTATCCAGAGATATTCTGACAACAATAAACTACTCATTTTTTAAAGAAAACCAAGTCAGGATCGCTATCAGCAGTTTAAGGAAGATATCCATCTACTGCTGCTAAGTGAAGCAGTCATGTGGAAGGAAACTAGCCAAGTGAATTAAGATGTCCATGCCTTTGGAATTTTCTAGGAGGATGGTGAAACACAGTAATTACTGTGGCAATATTATATTGTGCAAGAGATAGGAAAATGAGGGAAGTGTTAAAGGTGATGTTTATTTTTTGATCCTTTCATAAAAGTAATTGACTTTAATTATCATAATAAATGTTCTAGCTGCTTCAGATAATTACGTTCAGTGCCTTCCACATAGTCTAAATTTATGAGGGTGTTTGGGTCAGCACGTCAGCACATCTTACAGCTATACATGAAAAGTGGATTCTGCTGAGAGTGCTCTCTTAGAGGTGTTGCCTTCTGAAAATATTCTCCCTTTTTAAGTAAAACATTCCTTGAACTCATTGCAATTGCACCACGGGAAGCAAAGATGTTTCTGCTCTCTATATATCCTGCATAGGACTATGTGTGCTGCAGATGTAACTTACCTAGGCTCAGAGTACTCAATGGATGAGAACACAGAGTATTTCTTTGTTGCTCTAAAAGTTGTGGTGCATCAGAGCAAAGTTTTTCTTTGGCCTGCTTTATGTGCAGGTGGCCAGATGAAAAGGATCCAAAGAGGACAGGAATAATCAGGACATGCCATTCCTACGACTCAAAAGCCAAGATTTAATAAATGTTGATTTGATGTCATTCTGCTTGCTGGCATGCATGAAAGTTGAAGAGTTTTCACAGTTTTTTTAAAGCTGCATAGAGCCAAAAGAGATCTGCACCCTCAGCTTCACTGACTTCCTTTTCCCCTACTAGGCTTTCTTGTACAGTGCAGAGAGAGACACCTCTGTGGATCCCACCTGGAAAACTCCACCTGGAAGCTGAGGTGGCAGAACCTCCCTGCTCTGCTCCCCCCCTGCCCTCCCAGTGCCTCTCCCAGGGCCACTGCACAGCTCAGTAGCTGTGCTTTTACAAGCATGGTTTGCTGTACTCACAGCCGATTCCAAAGCTGCCTCACAGGCTGAGCCCAGAAGCTTCTCCTCCTGGGCAGCACCAGGGCATTGATTCCTGGGAACTGAGGCAGCTCTGTTTGCCAAATGTCTCCTCTCCCTGCCTGCTCACCTCGACTCATAGACTCACTGAATATCCTGAGTAGGAAGGGACCCACAAGGNGATCCAAAGAGGACAGGAATAATCAGGACAAGCTATTCCTAAGATTCAAAAGCCAATATTTAATAAATGTTGATTTGATATCATTCTACTTGCTGGCATACATGAAAGTTGAAGTTTTCCCAGTGTTTTAAAGTTGCATAGAGCCAAAAGAGATCTGCACTCTCAGCTTCACTGACTTCCTTTTCCCCTACTAGGCTTTCTTGTACAGTGCAGAGAGAGACACCTCTGTGGATCCCACCTGGAAAACTCCACCTGGAAGCTGAGGTGGCAGAACCTCCCTGCTCTGCTCCCCCCCTGCCCTCCCAGTGCCTCTCCCAGGGCCACTGCACAGCTCAGTAGCTGTGCTTTTACAAGCATGGTTTGCTGTACTCGCAGCTGATTCCAAAGCTGTCTTACAGGCTGAGCCCAGAAGCTTCTCCTCCTGGGCAGCACCAGGGCATTGATTCCTGGGAACTGAGGCAGCTCTGTTTGCCAAATGTCTCCTCTCCCTGCCTACTCACCTCGACTCATAGACTCACTGAATATCCTGAGTAGGAAGGGACCCACAAGGATCATGGAGTCCAAGTCCTGGTCCTGCACAGGACCATGCCCAGGAGACACACCCTGTGCCTGAGAGCACTGTCCAAGCGCTTCTTGAACTCTGTCAGGCTTGGTGTTGTGAGCACTGCCCTGGTTCCAGTGCCCACCCACCCTCTGGGTGAAGAACCTTTTCTTCATGTCCAACCTAAACCTCCCCTGGCCCAACTTCAGGCCATTCCCTCCAGTCCTGTTGCTAGTCACCCCAGAGAAGAGATCTGCCTCCTCCTCCCCTCACAAGGAAGTTGTAACTCCAACGAGGTCTCCCCTCAGTCTCCTCTTCTCCAGCCTGAACAGACCAAGTGCCCTCAGCCACTCCTCACATGGCTTCCCCTCAAGGACCTTCACCATGTTTCTTGCCCTCCTCTGGGTGCTCTCTAATAGTTTAATATTGTCCATATATTGTGTCTCCCAAAAGTGCCCCCAGGACTCGAGGTGAGCCCACCCAAGGGCAGAGCAGAGCAGGACAATCCCCTCCTTTGCCTGGCTGGAGGTGCTGTGCCTGTTGAACATAGAATTTCATAAAATTGTTAAACCCAGAGCAATATTATAGTGGGGTGTAAATGCTACGTTTTTAATAAAAATAGTCTTCATTTATGTATAATAAACTCCAGTAACTACACTGGTTTCTCCATCCAGTCTTCAATGAGTCAGTCAAAGAGGATATTTGGAAGTGGAGATTTAAGTGCTCTGCCTCACAAAGAACATAGAAGTTGGGTGCTCTCTATTTTTTACGCTGTCTTGTGACATATGTAAGGTGTCACATATTGCAATAATAGCAATTGGTCTACTACCAAAAAAACCAAACCAGCTAAGAATGAATAGAAGATTTATATTTTACTTAAAACAGTATAGAAGTGTCTGTAGCTCTCAAGATGTTAGATTACCATCTAATCCGAAAGGTATGGCTGGATTTATTGAAGTGCTGAACAATTTCATGAAATCATTGTGCTTTCTCTGTACCTTAGATCAAATAACCTGATATCAACCTTCAGGATGTTACATCAGCATTACCAGCGAGGAAAGAGTTTTTCCTGTGATGGAGATTGCTGCCTATTGCCCTGGCACATCCTGTATAGCCAGGTAGGATGATCTGATTGGACTGTGTCAAGTGGTTCAAATTCAGCAATTTAATATCTGCTTGAAAAAAGATAAAAAGTAGTATAAACCACTGAAAGTAAAACTGAGTATGTGTTTATGATTTACATCTTCTCCTGAGATCCATGCAATAATGCACAATTTAAAATAACATATTTATTTAATCTCTGGATTTAAGATGCAGAAAATGGGCTTTTCTGAAATACCATCCATCATCTTTTATTTCTTATAAGAATTGAATATTCAATATTATCAATTTCAAGACAACCAAAACTATTCATTCATTTGTGCAGAATTTAGAACAGTTTCAGTCCATGTTAGTATATTTCTCATTAATATTTTCATTGTTTTTAAAATAAAAAATTGAATTTGAAATTTTTTCTTTGTTTAGAAATCACCATGCATTTTGAAAGCATCATCATTCCCTCATTAAATTTGAATGTGCCCACTAGATTTTATTAGACATAAATAATGAGAATAGTTGTTAAAAACCCCAAGGTTTGCATCCTGGCTTTAAATTAGCACAAAATTGATTCATTTAGGTGCAGCAAGACAGTAAAAAGACCACTAAGTGATCAGAAAGCACTATATTAAATTTTAATTATTTTTATTTGTGAATAGTTCACATGATATTATCAACACTGTGGTAGGAAAGGGAGATACATTTTCTAATCATGGAGTCTTCCTATACATGCTCCAGCTCTTTAGCTTAAATGTCACCCACCCAGGTGTGAGCTGAATTTTGGAGATGCTCAAGTTTCAAATTAAAGCCGTTGGATGATTTTGTTTTGGAAAAGATGGACATCATTGAAAACAGATCTGGGAAAATGATTTCCAGAGAAAAAAAGATCTAGAGAGCTTCTGTTCAACCGCCAATCTGAAACAAGCTGAGAGAAGAATAAGCATATCCTGTCATTTATCCTTTCATCCACATAGTCTCTGGTCACCTTCCATTTTAACCCACTTCTACTTCTTCACAAAGGACTCCGACTCAAATATCCTTGTGGGTCCTCTCCAACTCAGCATATTTCATGATTCTCTAAAACAGACTATAAAGCTATAAACACAACTCAATTTTTTGCTAAATTTGTGCTGTAGTCTGTAACATCACCAAATCAGAGCTGATGAGGAGTGGTAGGATTTTTTCTGAAATGTGAGAGATAAAGGAACAAATTAGGCTGGAGCCAAACATCTGCATTCATCAGGCAGCTGAAGAAGAGAACTGAGATGGAAATACACTTTTCAAAGATTGGAGGAGATTCTTCCCTCATTGTATATATGGGCAGATATTGTCCTATGTAAGCATTTTTAGTAAATGATTTGGGTGATCCCTTTAGAGAATTAATATATGTCAGTCACAGTACATCTCTCTGAGATAGTAGGAACAAGCTTGATCACATGTCAAATCAGATTCCCATTCCTCCTTCGTTACCAGGTAGGAGCAGCAGCCTTTAACCCCTCCATGCTCACAGGTATTTCCCTCATTTGGAACCTACAGACAACTGAGATACATGTGTGCCTCTTCAGAAAAACTCACCTCCATTATTAATACCAGCTCTTAGTTTGAAATTTGAGTTAAAGCACCACCCCTCAAGAGGCTCAGGCTTCATATTCTTTCTATGGTCTGAATTACATTACTACCTAATAATACACAAAAGTGGGAAAAATTTAACAAGGGAGCTGAAAAGGGGCAGAATGTAAGAGAAGAGAGGTATTTTTTCACAGCCTTTTTAAAGTTTAACAAAAGTTTGTCTCTGTCTCTATTCTCCTCTGTGAGATTTTTGCATAACAAGCTTTAGGAGCTGCCTCATTATCTCACATGGCACTCAGTGCCAGCCATCTCCACCTGGGCATTTGAATGGATCTGAAGAAAGGTGATACCTTTATAATGATGCCCTGGGATCAGTGGCCTTAGTAAAGGCAAAAAAACTGGGAATTTTCTTGGTGCCTCGCTGACTGTATTTTTAGGATTACAATCTCTCTTCCATTAAGATTGATAGGGTGATTAGCATAATTAAGGCAGCTGGCCTTGGAGCTTTCCTTTGCAAAGTCACAATTACTGATGTTGTTTTCATCCTTTCCTGTCTTCTCAGAGACATCTATTTTGCGTCAAAGGGAAAGGCAATTTTTTACCCCAGAGCAATTTGGCTTTGCATCAAGCTCTTCACAGTTTTGTCTCAGGAATCTGTATAACATCAGAGTAACCTGAGATGGAAAAGAACAGATAAATAATCTGGACCCAGAGCACAGCTAGAAGCAGTGCATAATTGTTTTAGACAACAGACGTGTCTATAATTCCTACCCAGGTTGGTTTCAACTGACCTTTTGTTTAAAGAATCATCCCATAGTCCTCTGACATGCTGAAAACAAAGCTTGCACTTTCTTTCATTTTTATTCGTATTTCTGTCATTTCTTAACAAAGATAAAAGGAGAAATGTAATGTTGGTTTCCATGTGTCATGCTGATTTTTATTGAGATGCCAACAGCAATACAGTTTCTCCTGAAGTCAAGATTTTTAATTTTTTTTCCAGAGGTGCTTTCTTTGCTGTAAGCAAGCAAGATCCTTGCTTTGGTGCCCAGTTCAAAAGCTGGTGCAGATTCACCTTGGATAAATGGTATCTTAGGTGTTACAGAAAGAGCACAACCTTCTTAAGACCTTACAAGTGCTCTGTAGTGGAGCAGGAAATTGGAGCTGCACTTTCAATGACCGAGAGGGCACATTTGACTGTTGGACCACTCTTTGCCTCTGGGATGATTGCTATCAGATAAGCCATGTGCCTCAAGGTGCACATAAGCCAGAAATCTTTTATCCTTTAAAGTATAGGACAGACAAAGGAATCTCTTCAACCTTTCTCTTACCTTGCTGTGTGTTCCTGACAGGACAAAACAGTAACATCAATGGAGCTATTGGAAGAGTGAGGAGCCACATGTGGTTTAAAAGGTGTTGTTTAATGCTGATTCTCTATAAGTCTATGCCATTTATAATATGTATTGTTATGAGCGTATTAGAAATTCAATTAATATTTGTTGCTAATGTTTCCATGTCACAATTGCTTGACCTTATTACTGAAGAACAATCACTTATTAAAATCTTGCTCAGTCATTTGTCAGCTCTTAATGAAGGATTAATAAATGGAACCTGACTGCAAACTGACCTCTCCTGTGTCAGATAATATTGCTCCTCTGACTTCTCGGGGAATTCCTCTGCCTTGCAGACTGACAGATGATGATTTGATCACTACAATTTAGCCCTACATCCACATTTTTGTTCTGCAGGCCTAGCCCTATATGACTGCTTTTGGGCAACAGAGAGCTCTCAGGAGCACAGCTGGGAAGAGAAGTCCGCAGATATTTTACAGGGCAAACACAAGACACAGCTGGGCTCTTTGAGCTTTTCTTACCAAAGGATGTTCTGGGATTAATAGGAAGAAAATTCAGGTCTTGTGTGGGCACAACTTGACAGACAAAATTCTGTCTTTCTCTCTACATTTGCATGCAACAGAATAAAATCACATTTTTGTGATGCTTGGTGTCTCCTTTCTGTCTCCTCAAAATTTCCCTCTTGCTATTTGAGCCAAAAGGATCAGGGCACTCATGTGCACTCATTTGAGACCTCAGAGACTGCCTGTGTCCAACTTTCTCCTCCTATATAACATTTTCAGCACATTTTCAGAACTAAGAGTCTCTTACCTAAGCAGATTTTGCCCCTCAGCCTGGGCAGGACCATCAACAGCCATTGATGGCCACTGTCACAGGTTTTTAAGATCATGAGCAAATATTGCACTTCATTTAGGAAGTAAAAATTGTTCATGATGAGGAAACAGATCCTTTGAATCCCAATGTAACTACCACATAAGGCTATTACCTGAGGATCTGAGCTCATTACACCTTATATTGGTGCTGAATGTAAGGTAAAAATGTTAGCGTGGAATACAAGGGCAAAAGAATTATAGAAACAATAGTGCAAAGAGAGAAAATATTAAAGTTGTCTATTAAAGGTGTTGCCAAAATATAGGGTGACTAAAAAGTAAGGAAGGCTGAGGATGTACAGCTGGGCTGTCACCGAAGCAGAGGGGAAAGTCTGCAGGGATCTGACTGCTTAGGGACTCAGTCTTTGACAGAGCAGGTGTCCGGAGGGTATAGGAAATCCCAACCAATATTTTTGAAGGTGAATGTCTTTTATGTACTTGTGGTGTGACTTCAATACAGTTTGAGGTTTACATTAGTAGGTATGGAAAATATTTAGGCCAGACTTTCTGTTCAGCTCTTTTCTTGGGGAAATTAGTTTGGGTGTGTGGAACGAGTGTAGAGATGTGAATCAAGATAAAGTGGAGACCTGTGAATTCATATTACATATGTATATGTTCACATGTGTAGAGTATATAACTAAAGATACAAATATAAATGCAAATATGAATGTATATATAAAATATGTACAAGTATGTTGGGTTTTTTTCTAGCCAAATTGCTTATAAAAACATAAAGCTTCTACTTAAAAAGTCTGGAATCATCTCCTCAATTACTTTGGATGTCAAGTACATTTAATTAAACTCATGCTTAGAGCCAGAAATGCACATGAACCAGAACAGGGGGAGGTAATGGGAGAAGCTGCAAAATTACTTGGCATCTCCAAGAAGCCATTAGTTGGCTTAAGAGACCTGAGAGATGATAGGATTTAATCAAGTCCTAATTGTCTTGAATTTGACGGTTATAAAGGATGGTGAAGGCCTCTGCATGGATTGGAAAAGTGAAGTCAAATGTTTTATCTATCTATCATTAAGAGAGAAGAGATTGGAGTTGATTGCTAGGAATTATAGAAGTGCTGGCAGTCAATATTGCTTTCATTCCAAACTTATATTGATGTCTTGACTTCTGGAATGTTGGGGTCATTGCAATTGGGTTTTTTGGCTAAGCAAAAGTGAAATCATATAATGATCAGCATGTGGATGAAAATAGAATAAGAGATGTCCACGGTGAGGAGAGTATGGCAGATGGAATACAGTAAGGAGAGGGTGAAATGAAATAATAGAAAGATGAAATGTACCCCCAGCAAGCTAAATTTTTTTCCTCTGAAATGCCAGTATCTGTATGAGACTTCAGTGTACAAAAAAAGAAGCTGAGTTCAGCCAGAGAGCTGTCAGCAAAGGTTTTTATTAAAACACAAGATTTTTTAGAGCTAGAGTAAGAATGAGATTGACATTCTGCTTGTCACTGCATAAGACATACCAACAGTTTTTATAGCAGAATATGGGACAGACAGGTATAGGAAAGGATTTTCATATTAATTTCTGACTAAGAAAAGCAGGTTTTCTGGGCTGTCTTCAGCCAATTTTGATAATTGTTTATCCTGATTATAAAATTTCTAAATCTAATACATAACATACAACCCATAATTCTCTATTTCCCTCTCTCATTTTTAAATACCATGGCAAATCCTGTCCCTGACACCCCCTTGGAGGTGTCTGCTGGACCACTCCATGAGTAGCTGTGACTCTAAGACATCATCTGCCTGCTTCTCCTCAATCTTTTCCCCTGCCTAGAACAAGCTTGTACCCCTAGAATACATGCTAGTAATTTCCCCTAAAAGTGATATCTTCTACCTGGTTTAAAAACCAAGTCCACCCAGCCTGAGATACAAACGAGTTAAAAAGCAGTTTTCAAATCGACGTTGCCCTAAATCCATTGGTGCTGCCATTTCACTGACAGGCATGAAGAAGTGTGAATTTATTCCACCTCAGTGTCCAGATTATGAAAGATTTGAGACTGTCTCCAGCAGTTTTTGGTGGTATACTTTACTTGTACATTCTCCATGGTGGCAGTTTGCATGTATACAGCCCCCAGCACCAAAAATTCCTCTTGGTTGTTCAGTACAAATCCTCTGAAGGCTGATTTAACAATAAATAAAGGGGGAAACAATATTTTCTGAATTCCCAACGTGCACTGTGATAGTGACAAATGCCCAGAGAGTGTGGTCTTTTTAGCTGATAGAAAGGATTTTCTCTCCACTAAGCTGATAGAGGATGATTTTATTCTTTTCTCCTCTCGATGAATGTAGGTGGATTTTTAGAATGATGAGGAATGAATTTAGGCATAAAGGGATAGAGACAGGTTGAGTATCTCAGCCAGACTTATCACCCTGGGAGTCCTAGAGTATGGGATGCAAAAATGCAAAAGATGAAGCATTTGAAAACACAAATTTGAAGCTTTTTAAACACCAACCATGGTTGACCATTAAAAAATATGGGAAAAATTCTCTTGCTAACCTGGACCACTGCTTCATATAACTCTCTCATGCTAAATGGTAAAGTGTCTGTATTTCCATATTGATCCTGTGTAGGATAAATCTAATATTCGTGTAATGAGTGCCTTGACCATTTAAGCTAAATATTTGAGGTGGTGAGACCTCAGAAAGATGAGAGGAGAGGGAGCTGAAGACAGCAGACTTGACACCTTCCATAGCTGAATTTCAAATCATAGACCTACTTTGTATGTAGGGCATTGAAGTTCCCATTGAGCTAAAGCAATTTCTTGGGATTTTTGTGCTAGGTTTATCAGTTAGAACATAGAGAGAGGTGCAGCGTGGAGGGGAGGAAATTTTTCTTAACAAGTGTTAAACGACTTTCTTCCCCATTTTCCTCTCTAGAACACAGCCATTTTCCTTAATGCTTCTTTAACAGATGCTGTGAGAGAACAGCAATAGCAGTCTCACTGAAGCCCAACAAATCTCTAACCCATCTGTTTGCAGAGCCATCCCCCTGCCCTGGCCAGCAGGCTGGAGAGGGCAGAACAGTCTGTCTGCTTCAAAAACACCACAAGTGTGAAGCACTAGAGATCTCTAGCCCAGAGCTGACCTGCAGCAGAGAGAGCTGCAAGTGATAAGATGGATCAGCAGATGGATAGGTAGCAACTTTACGATAATTTATGTTTACTTTTTCCCCTTTCCTTGTTAATACTCCCTTTCACAAGTGGTCTTGGTTCCTTTCTTTGTTAGGGTATGTGCCTATGGCTTAGCCACTCCATATCCAACCTACTTGAACCAAAGGCACCTCCAGCTCAGTATCCTGTCCTTGCCAATGGTCAAAAGTGGGACCTGAAGGGAAGTTTATTGTGACTAAGTTTAGTTGTTGTGACACAATGTCTTACTTTCATGTTAGCATTGGTTGATCAACATCAAATAAACATTTGCACTTATTATAGTACAGTTAAATTCTTAGAAGTATAAGCAACCTTCAAGAAAGTACTGCCTTTTAAAAGGCCCTAGGGGTACGTTAAGGTATCTGCAGCAGCTGACAGGTGGTAACTTTCTGTGCTGCCATAAAATGAACATAAGGGCTGCAGTTAGGTACCACTTTAAATACTGTTGTTCGAGACTAGAGCTGGAATACAATATTATGGAATAAAAATCTTCCCCTAATCTACTCACTTTTTATTACAGCAGCTGCAATAGCACAACTGGGACCAGAAGACTAGCCAGATGAAGATGAAAAATGTTTTACTGGAAGAGTCCTTTTACCTGCAGTGTCAGGAAATGGTGACTGCATTCATGGATCTTCTCCTATCACAGAAAGGTTTTCTTCATCTACTACCCTCAGGAGTGCTAAACTATCTGAAATTCTGGGGAGATGCTGAGTTCAAAATGGTTCAGATCCAACATTTAGCTTTTGTGCAAGACAGAGGCATGTAATTCAGGAGTAATTTTCATTTCAGGACCTGATCATCAGGAAGCATTGACGTAATTATACTGGTATTTTTCTCTATCCTCAGTTTTATTTATATTCCTAGTTAATGCATCAGTAGCTGCAATTCTTTTGGAAGAATTTTTTATTCATTTCTGCTCACAATGAAATCCTCACAGGTGGACATAAACCACTTTGCTTATGCCAAATATTCTTCTGTATGACCAACTTTGGACAGATTTTAGTCTGAATGAATACTTACAGGGAGCTGATTGTAAGTTTGTGCCCCAGCAGATCTCCAGACTGCGGGGTTGAACACAGGCCTCCCACTGCCTTTATTTCTGCCTAGTGCCTTTCAGAATACTCTGCAGTTTCTTTAAATATGTTTGCCAACACACAGTCCTCTAGAAGACTTGGCTTGCTGAAGCAACTTGTAACAATTGAATGGCCATGGGGTGAGTGAAAAAGATCAAGATGCCTTTAAACTACATTGATAAGGATGAGAAATAATATTACCAAGCAGGGATGTCCTTTCTTGTTTTCAGGAATTGTCTGCTCCAGGGTTTGTTGCTGCAGGCTTCTCAGGCCAGATTCTAATTTTTCTTTGAATGGCAAAGGAAAAAAGCATGGAGAAATCAGAAGCTGGTGATGTGGACTGTTTATTTGGAAGTATTTATTCCATTATTTTCCTCCATTATAGGCAAGTTAATTTAACCATCAAGTTTTTAATAGGCTTTAGGAAACTGGACACTGAAACCCAAGCGAACATCAGGGGAGCCAGTTTTCTAAATGCCTTATAGCTTGTCTGGGCCAGAGCCAGCAGAATCACTGCTGTGGACTGAGCAAGAGTAGCACATTAGCTGAGACAAACGAGAGCTCTGCATGGGCCTTTCACATGTTGATACGTGTAGTTCAAATATTACCTCTGCTGAATAAGGGCCTGCAGTGAGATTCCTCTCAAATATTTGTGTGTTTTAAAACCATAAAGGACTGCTATAGCTACTATATATAAAACAGGCATTTTAATTTTATGTGAAAAACATTTTGCTGATTCTAGTTCTTATGATTGTATAATTTTCTCAGCACTTAGTTTTGATTTAGAGACTCTCAGTACTGGAAAAGCTGCTGCATTTCCTCTGACAATTGATCTAACCATTAACCACCCTTACAGTAAAAATCAGTAATTTAATCTTAGTGTATATTTCTGCAAGATGGATCTACCAAATGGATCTCATTGTGCATTTCTGCAATAGATGGGTCTGTTCTAGATTCTTTGGGTACTGGAACTTCTCATCCATGCCCATGTGAAAGACCATATCTCATGTCACAGTCGTGCTGCTCAGAAGGTTAAGGCTCCCAGGAACAGGGACCCTTTCATTGAACTGATGATGTATCAGGTTTCCCAGGGGGCATTTTGCAAGCGCTAAGTCCAGCAGATGAGTAGGATTTTTTCCATTGTTGCATACAGTCATAAGTGCAATGGATGTGCTTGCTTTTGCACCTAAGCTCTTTCCTGAAGTATTGCTCTGATAAAAAACAAAAAAAAAGAAAAAAAAAGAAAAAGAAAGAAACAACTGCCAAGAAAGCCATTGCTTTAATGTATTAAATGCACTTTTCTGAGTCAACTGAAGTTACTGAGATTCCCATGTCTCTATCAGAAAAAGACAGCTAAATTTGGCGAATCAAAACACTGAGAGAGCTCACTTGTTTCAAGGAATCAAAGCTTCTGACAGATACATAATATGCAGTATTTGGTTGGGGCATTCTCCTCATTGTTTAGTCTTGACAGATATATGAGCTATTCTGCTCTAACTTTATAAAAATCTCCAAAGCTAAAACGCCAGTACGGACTCTTTCTCTTCTAGAATAAATTATCATTTATTCTAGAAAATGTTTTCCCTGTTTGGCTCAAATATCTCCTAGCTTTCACAGCAGTTTCACATCTCTAACTAGGGGACTATTATGCTGGTCTTTCCACTAATTTCCTGCCTTATGCATAGAGATATGAAAATCTTGCTTGAATCACTCAGGCCTGGGAAGTTCTGAGGAACATTCATAAAGACAAACTCGAGTTGGTTTTAGTAAAAATATCCAGTCTTATACAAACTAGATTGGAACATGTGAAACTCTTTCAATGTGTTCAGTAAAGCGAATTTCAGAGCTGTTGCTGTTTTCATGTATTAATGAACCTACCTTTATTCTGAGCTTGAAATAAATCTGGTCCTCCTGTGGCAGATGGATTCCATGCACCTACAGAGCTCTGTAAAAGTTCTGCTACTGACTTGAATTTCACAGCTTTACTCTATATTTAAAGGAAGATGCCAAAATTCAGATTCAGCCTTCAAGCCGAATTCCCGCCTGAGCTGGTGAACCAAATGTGTAGGTCTGTAGATCTGCAATTCATGACCTCACTGTCTAAATCTATTCCCCAATTTAAAACACGAACTTTACCATGTCACAATCTGCAATGATAGAAAACGATGAGCGGTATTTTAGTTAATTACCTGTCAACTCTTCTGAAAGGGAAGCAGAGAATCCACTTTTAAAGTATATTAAATTATTTGGTCACCTCTGTTAATTGGGTCTCTCAGCTGAAAAATCTTTCATCCTATGGTGCAAACTCCCTTTTACACAGAACCATCTGCATCATTCATTTTGTTGACAAGAGGAAAGGGCTCATCTCTCATGATGACTTGCTGCTGTGGTAGCCATTTTCAGCAGGGCACTCCCATTTTTCTTGAGACGTTTCTCTTCTATCTTTAGCAGTGCAGCCAAGGCCCAGGACCATTCACCTTGCTGAGCTGCTTTCCTTCTTGGTAGGAGGACATCAGTAATCGACCAACCCTGGAATTTTTTATCTCCCACCTTGCTGAGTCCTTGGTTACTAAATGGAGAGTTACAAAAAATGTCTACCTACCAACACCATGCAATTCACCATGCTCCTCATGCCAGGTCTGTTCCACAGGAAAAGGAGGGAGAAGCTGTGTGGGCATAGAAGTGGGAACACTATAACAGCGTGAGATAAGTGGTTATGGGAACTGCTGTATCTACTCCTATTAGAACACATTCCCTGCCGCAGAAGCCTATGCAGGCAATAAAAACATTTCATTTTCCCATATCACAATAATGGAGTGTTATCACGGGACTGAACTTGTGTCTTTAAGATAAGAACCACATGCTTACATTAGTTGAAGTAATGTACAAGTGTTCATAAGCTGTTCCTTTTTAGGGCTGCTCTTAGCTCACTTTTAAGTCACTAGAAAGGGTAGGAGAGGGTGAAGGGATCACACAGGAGTTTGCAGCATCCTTTCTACCTATCCCTTCTTTTGACTCCCAGTCTCCACCCTGTCACTGAATTCATCCTCCCTTTGCTTTCGGACCTTCTCTGATAGATTCTTTAAACCATTCTCTAGGCTCATTCCTTCCTTTTTCCTACCTGTAACCCAATCTCTGATGTATTTCTCCTGGTTTTCAATTCTGCAAGAGATTTGGGTTGAAATCTACTCAGGATGGTTCTGACTTAATGGCTGCAACTCCAGCTGTTCCCTCGCCTCTTTCATGGTCCTGGAACTGGAAGCAATTTTTGATGAACATCAAGATTAGGTTAGTCTTCCAGGATAAATTCAGATTACTGAAATCAACCTGGTCTCTCTGAGCATTTATTAATATTGCTCTGATAAGGAGAGAATATTTAACTGTCAAAACAGACACTTAACTAGATGATTAAATAAAATATGAGGGGATGTGCATTGAAAAATGAGTTGTCAAGACTTTTAGAAAGACAAATCTGACTGGGGGAAATTAGGAAAACAAGAGGTGACTGGTTTAAAGGGTCATGGCAGATCTCTGCAAAGGATAGAGGAAAATGTTAGGAGCCTCGTCTTTCATCCAGCAGACCTTCTTCTGTTTCACTTCTTCCCTAAGTTTCTTCCACCATAGAATCAAATAGAATCATCAAGGTTGGAAAAAAAAAAAACCTTACAAAATCATCAAGTCCAACCATTGAGGCAACACCACCAAACCTTGTCCCCAAGTGCCACATCCAGATGCCTTTTGAACACTTCCAGGGGTGGTCATTCTACCACTTCCCCGGGCAGCCTGCTCCAAAACCTGACCACTCTTTCTGTGAAGAATTTTTTCCTAACATCCATTCTAAATGGCCCCTGGTGCAACTTTAGGCTGTTTCACCTGGTCCTATCTCGTGTTACTTGGGAGAAGAGAGTGACCTCCACCTGGCTACATCCTCCTTTTAGGGTAGAGAGTGATAAGGTCACCCTTGAGCCTCCTTTACTCCTAAAGAACTTCAGGCAGAACAACCCCACATGTGGTTTACTCCCAAACAACTCCCTCACCTGCTCCTCATCAGACTTGCTCTCCAGCCCCTTCACACACACGTTCAGTGCACGCATGTGCTTTTCTGACCTGGATAAGACAGCTCTGGAACCAGAAAAATGGCTGCAAAGATGCTCCATTCCAGCCTTGCTTCTGCAGCTGAAGGCAATCAGCATTCAGGGGAGCCACGTCTGCTTCTGCCAAACCTGACCTCGTTTAATTTACATAGCTACGAAGATCTAATGAGACATTTCAGAAAGTCACTAATACCATGGGGTATTCCTGTTGTCACAAGGCATTTTGATTTGCTAACATGATATCGGAGTGCAGATTAGCGTCCTGTACACCCCATTAACATCTGAATGGGATAAGAGAGACGGGTTCAGGTGGCCACCAGGGACTCCTGTCCTGGCCCTGACTCTGCTGTCCAATTTAATTGCTACAGGTAGGCTGGAAACCTGAGAGCATATTTGCAGCCCTCTAATAAACTACTTTGAGTATGAAACAATGATTGAAAAGAAATCCGAGTTTAAAAAAAAAAAAAACAAAACAAAATCAGCAATGACACTGAATAAATGTTGAGTTTCAGTACTTAACTGCGGTGATTTCTTGTCTTCATCTTGGACTGTCTATTTTACTTCTGTTTTTTGCATTCACAGATAATTTTCCATTCTGTCTCCTATTATGCCAGCTCCCACAGATAACAAAGCATCCCCATCTTTATTTTCTCTGGCATACCTCAGATTTTTGTCCTCTTGTGAGCAAACAACCTTGAAAGATATAATGAAAGCTAAGAAAGGAGAGCAAGAAAATGGCTTCAGTAACTCAGGCATGTGCTGGGTGAGCAGAGGCAGTTCAGGATTAAATTCTGCCAAGAAGTTCAGTCTGATTCTGGTCTCTTTCCTCTACAAGCTGCCCTTTTGGAAGCAGTCTCATTTCATCAGATGCCCAGAAATTTGGCACATGAAACCCAATTATTATGCCACATAATATATATTATTAAGAAATAGTCAGGAATATAAAAGTAACAAATACCTTTGATGTGCAGTAGTGTGGTGGCTGCTACACTGTCATGTGGGGGATATCATGACAGCCAAGCCAAGCACCCAGCTGCCAAAGATCTCATGGCAGAGGGCTCCAGAGACAGCTGTGTTTGGGGAAGGTGCCCTCTAACAGTGTATTCAGCTTGCAACAACAAAACATCAAAGTCTTTTGTTTTCCAGAAACCTTCCAAAAGGGTTGGGCAGCTGGCAGCAGAAATCCTGGAAGAGAAGAAGATCAGTGCATCTGTGAAGGTGTGATCTGAGGGCCCATTTGAGGCTGTGGTGCTTAGGACAGGCCTGAGGTGTGGAGGAAGAGCTGGGTGTGAGCAAAGCAGTGCTGTGCAAAGGCTCCTTCCACCAGTGCAAAGGGCTGCCCCTCAGGGTGCAACTCTGCTGTCCCTTTCTGCCCTCGGGACTTGCTGGGAATGAGGCCACCTCCAGACCTGCTGCCAGGACAGACAGGGATATGTCAGCACTGGGTCATTATGGCTGATGAGCACTCTGGGATGGAGCTCACGCTCTCATCCTGGTTACAGATGCCATCGTCACGCAACAAACTTTCCAACTCGTCTTATGCGTTTCAAACGCACATAAGTGTGCAATGTGTGATATAAATGACAGAAAACTGTTGAATTTTCAGTTGTTTTTTATCCTAGTATAGAGAAGTGTTTGGAAAGAGGGAGTGATACCCATAAAAGAAAAAGTCTGGATAGAATTTTATTTATTTGCAGTTGAAACAATTCATCCTCCCTCCATCCCCTTCTATCTCCACTCTTCACTAAATTTGAAACATAGCATATAGAAGATCTGTTTCAGAGAGCAAATCTTTACGTAAATATATCATTCAAGGTTTTTTTATCAAAACAAAAATATATTTCTCCTTTTGGAATGATCTTTTCAGTTTCAGAACATGCTTTGACATAGGAACAGTCATTCTTGTGTCTGGTAGAAATCAACAAAATAATAAAGAAAACATCGTTATTTAAAAAAAAAATCTCAGTAAAACTAAGATTTTAATCCCTAAAATCTAGGGATTTTACCTGTCTTGGATTTCTAACTTTCAATTTTGTTCTTAAACAAAGATGTCACATATCTTTTTCTGAAAATGTAACAGAGAGGCTGTTACCTCTCTGAAGAGCATGACCTCTGCATTTCTCTGTACACGGTAAGACTGATGGGGCACCACAGAATTTAGCTAAAGTCTGTTTTCCTACACACATAGGGAATACACATCGGTATTTCTTTTATCTTACCGGGTGCTTCCTATGGTCTGCTATGCCAAGACATTTCCCTGAGCAATATCTAATGAGATTATTTAAATGGGTTAGAAGTCATCATATCACCAAATTCCTTGCCATCTTAGTTATGCTTACTGTCACACTGCTGGCTCATTCAAAGAGAGAGCAATCTGGAAGTTCATATTTAGGGAGATGCATTGTGCAGTTTCTGGATTAATTAGGACATTAAGATTTTTTTTTTTTTTAGACATCTAAACACAAGGAATTTGAATGCATAATTCAGCATGCACTGTGGCTAGCCTTGCACTTCTCCTGTTCTGAGGTGAAACAGATTGGGAAGGGGGAGACAGCTGTGAGAACATCCTGTAGAGCCAAACAGAGCCAGTCCCTAATTTACATTGTGGTCTCAGAGATGAATTAATTAGACTTTTCTAGCTTGATATTGGCAATAACCTCCTAGACCCATGCTGGGCACACACACTCTGTTTGGCATGGAACTGCCACTGAGGAGCAGGAGATACTGATGTCGTTGGAGTCCAGGAAAAGCCTGGGAAATTTTCCTGCTCCTCTGGGTGTTTGTTTTACCCTCAGAGCTCCTCGAAAAAGGCTTGGCCTGCGAAATAA